>CAJHNH020000316.1:62500-262500 GCA_905116865.2 Candidula unifasciata
GCCCTTCCTCTTTCTCTTTCTTTTTCTCTTCCTCATTCTCTTCGTCTTTCTCTTCCACTTTCTCTTTCTCTTTCTCTTTCTCTTCCTCTCCTCTTTCTCTCCTCTTTCTCTTTCTCTTCCTCTTTTTTTTCTTCTTTTTTTCTCTTCCTAGTTTTCTTCTTCTTTCTCTTTCCCTTCCTCTTTATCTTCCTCTCTTCTTTCTCTTCTCTTTCTCTGTCTCTTTCTCTTCCTATTTCTCTTCCCATTTATCTTCCTTTCTTCTTTCTCTCCTCTTTCTCTTTTTCTTCCTATTTCTCTTCCTCTTTATCATCCTCTTTTTATTTTTTACTCCTCTCTTTCTCTTTCCCCCCTCTTTCTCTTTTTCTCCACTCTTTCTCTTCCTCTTTCTCTTCCTCTTTATGTTCCTCTTCCTCTCTTCTTTCTCTCCTCTTTCTCTCCCTCTTCCTTTCTCTTCCTCTTTCTCTTTCTTTTCCTTCTTATTTCTTTTTCTTTCTCTTCCTCCTCTTCATCCATCTTCTCCTCCTTCTTCTCCTTCTTTTTCTCCTTCTGGTCCTCATTCTCCTCCTGCTTCTCCTCCTTCTTCTCCTCGACACTACCCGCTGCTTGAAAACCGGTGCTTCACAGCAACCAAACGAAGTATGTCTTTTTTTCTTTTCTTTTTTTGGGTAGAATCAAACTCGGTAGCTCGGCATTACGAAGCGCCGAAGGGACTAGTCGATAGTCGCCTATTTAAGAGGCCCCGGAACACACACGGGAGATCCTTTCAATTAAAATGCTACATAAAGATTCTTGGAAATGCATAAATAAAGGAACAAACACAAAAGTAACATTATAAAAAATGTAAACGTTAAAGAAAACTGGCTCGTAAGCAACATAACCATATCAAACGGGGGTCTGTGTGGTCTCGAGGCATGGTGTCTGACTCAAGTGCTAGAGGTTCCGGGTTCAATCCTCGGTAAGGGCTGGGATTTTTTCACGTGGACTTGGACTTCTAGTAATTCCCCCTGGTCTCTGGGTAGTGAGATCGGACGCCTGTGGGCATTGTTGCGCACGTAAAAAATCCCTGACTGAGCAAAATTTGGAGTTAAAAATCTACCCAAAGTATTTCCCGATACTCGGCGGTGCTACAGAGCCTGTGCACTGTGCCGAGCTTCTTCGGACTCAGACTTGAGTTAGAAGAAGAACGGAGCACTTATGGGTTACTACTCGTGGGCCATGATGATGTTGATCCGTTGTTCAAAACCTCAAACCTGACAATGGATTGGAGAGAACAGTAATGGTAATGGGACAGAGAGGCACGGACCGACTTGCACGAAGCATATAGGAGGCAGGGAAGTGTATGAGATGGTGAGGGACCGAGTGTCCTTCAAGTGGGTAGTGATGAGAGCGATATTCTGTAAACGATGACCTAGTGATGGATTGGTTCTTCTTCTTGTTTCTACTCCTGGAATGCCTCGCGGCTTCAGGACAGGAAGAGATCTCTGGAACAGGCCTTTCTGTTCGCTTCGTATAAATTACTTCTCAGTGTCTCTGATACTTGTCCATTATCTGCGCGGTCGACCTCTGGTTCTGTTACTGCTGTCTCTGTATAACACTGCTCTCTGTGGTGCCCTGTCTGCTGCCAGTCTTGTTACATGGCCAAATCATTTGATTTGCTGTCTACCTAGAAAGTTCAGTATTGGTTCTGTGCCGACTCTCCCCCTGATACCATCGTTACTAAGTCGATCTAACATAGTACTTAAACATTTCATTTCTGTCGTGACTATTTTACTTCTGTCTTCTAAAGACAGTGTCCATGTTTGACACTGATAGCACAGCGTTGGTATGGACTGATTTATTTACTGTTACTTGTTAGAGGGGTAGGGTGTCTGTCATTTTATCCTCACAACAGGGCCCCGGACGCAACGAGACGAGAACCGCATTTGAAATTACTTATATCCAGTGTGGGTCCCGGGACCCCAGTTTGGGGGGGGGGGGAGGGGGATAGAACCACTGGCCCCATCCGCAAACATCTGTGCAAATTGTCAGTACAAAAATCAGTACAGACATCCGTATAAATATATGTACGAACATTAGTACAAACATCATTAAATTATGTTTTCTTTGTGACCTTTTGAAACAGAGGTTAGTTGCAGTGGATATATTACCGTTTTTGAAAATATTAAGTAGTGACTTTATTTGTCCATTTTTTCTTTTTTGCCTCTTCCTCCTTCCTCTTGCTCCTCCTCCTTCTTCTTCTTCCTTTTCTTCTTCTTCTTCTTCTTCTTCTTCTTCTTCTTCTTCTTCTTCTTCTTCTTCTTCTTCCTCTTCTTCTTCTTCTTCTTCTTCTTCTTCTTCTTCTTCTTCTTCTTCTTCTTCTTCTTCTTCTTCTTCTTCTTCTTCTTCTTCTTCTTCTTCTTCTTCTTCTATTCCTCCTCCTTTCCCTTCTTTTGCTTCTACAACAAGTACTACTACTATTGCTACTGCTACTGCTACAACAACAACTACTACTATTACTACTGCTGCTGCTACTAATTCTTCTTCTTCTTCTTGTTCTTCTTCTGCTGCAGCTGCTGCTTTCAGTCGCCTGCCTAGCTTAATTTTGTCTTTTATCTGAAATCCACGATAATGGCCATTTAATAAATCACTCTAGAAAAAAAACGAAGCCTGACAGGTCGATGCTTGTGAATCGAGTTCGCTGCCCTCTTAACCACAGAGTCGCTTTAATTAAAAAAAAAAACTACAATAGCTAATCAAGTATGCACGAATATAAATTATTTATAGTAAGACATCTCTTTATGTGATCTAATCTCACAAGTGATTTGCAGCAAAGTCTACTTAATCCTTTAATAAATTATTTTTATTCGAAAGATCTGACGCAAATCTCCATTTGTTGCGGCTTTTTGGTGCCTTCGTGTTTAAAACACATGTTAGGCCCCGAATCGTTGGTAGCCAAGGTGATTCATAATCTGTTTACAGTCCTGTCATCTCTTGAGATAAAGTTCACAAAAACGGTGACGTCACCGGAAGCCGACAAACGTGTTTTGTCAAACAGGAAGTTGGCTGGGATTATGGGTGACAGGGGGGAAAATAGTGGCCTCATTTAAAGACTGTCTGGTTGATATGTGAAAAAGGATAAAGTAAAAACTGTAATTAGTACGTGTATTTGTAGGATTAGGTGTTGGAAATTATAGGGTACTGTTGATTTAATGATCGGGGGATTTTTGTTTATAATCCGTTCCGTAATTAAGTACGTGTGAAATGAGAAGTTTGAGAAAATTCCACCAAAACACACCCACACAAAATAGATCTTGGAGAAATCAAATGGTTATAAGGACTGTGGAACAATATCTGTTTGAGAACCAGAGAATGAAATGGCTCGGTCATTTGATGAGAATGTTTCTAACGATGCGAGTAGCCAGAGCGTACAGCAGAAAAATAGAAACACCAAGAAGCAGAAGTCTTAAAAGAAGATGGACTGAAGAGATCACCCACAGAGGGAGACCTAGAATAATATGGATTGAAGAAGTCACTGACGGAGTGAGACCTAGAAGAATATGGATTGAAGAAGTCATTGACGAGTGAGGCCTAGAAGAATATGGATTGAAGAACTCATTGACGAGTGAGGCCTTGAAGAATATGGATTGAAGAACTCATTGACGAGTGAGGCCTTGAAGAATATGGATTGAAGAACACATTGACGAGTGAGGCCTTGAAGAATATGGATTGAAGAAGTCATTGATAGGGGAGACCAAAAAGAATATGGTTTGAAGAAGTCACTGACGGAGGGAGATATATAGGAAAACGGACTGAAGAGGTCACCGACGGAGGGAAACCTAGAAGGATATGGATTGAAGAAGTCGCAGACGGAGAGATACCTAGAAGAATATGGATTGAAGAAATCACCGGCGGAGGGAGACCTAAAAGAATATGGATTGAAGAAGTCACTGACAACCTGAGACCTGACAACATCACAACATGTTAAGCAACCGAGCGAGCCCTAGCTCGACTGCCAAACATCTGTTAAACTGGTATTGGCTTTGTTGAGACTGCAGTGCAAGTGTCAATGTTTTCACCAAGGACGATGATGCACACTGAGTAGTTTTCGTCAGCAACGGGACAATAACGGGGGTGACCCGTTTGCTGGAAATTTGAAGCTACCATTACCTGATTACCTGAAAGTGTTTTTTACATTGAAATCAAATTGTATTTTGTTTGTGAGCTTGTTGACACAAATACATTTTCTTGTTTCACTGAGCTATAGAGGGGAGAAAAGTGTATGTGCTTCGTTCACTAGCGACTCATAGAAATGGTTTTCAAAATGAGAAATAATGAGCATTATATCGATCTCACTGGATTAATGTAAATAATTTAGCTTGTATTCCCATGAGGTTCCTGGCCCAATTTGTTTGCGGGCGCGCGCGTGTGTGTGTGTGTGTGTGTGCGTGTGTGTTCTTCCGGCTACGCATGCACCAGGCGTCGGACAAACTAAAATGGTCTTCAGTTACCCTTATAAACGTCAACAATATCTTCGTTATTATCATCATCGTCATTATAGGCATCATCGTCGTAAGATTATGTAGGCCAACATATCTCTCTAAAGATGTTGGTACCCTGCTGTTTTCTGGATCAGTTCTAATGAAGATATTTCTCAATGCGATTTATTAGATAAGCCTTTCACGGGCCCTTTAAGTGGATTGGGAGGGGGGAGAGAAGAGAAAAAGGAGGGGGGGGGGAGAGAGCAAATTGACGTGATGATATTTACCTTTAAAAAAAATCTAACTTCAGCACGCGATTCATTTTACGATTTTTTGTAAACGATAAATGATTAAAAACTAAAAGAGGCAATACCAACAATGTGTTACAAACGCCACATCTTGGAATTAACAAGAGAACAAAAAGGGGAACTAACGACGAGTGAAAGGAGATGTTTGAGAATAGCGGTGATAATGAAACAAGGAAGAACACGAAAGAAACGAAGATTTCATTAGAATGCTCGGAACAACACCTGTAATTAGATTTACTGAAAAACAAAGACTGAAATAGCTTGGCCACTTGGTCAGAATGAAACCAGCGTCACTGGTTGTAGAAGAATGGAAACATCAAGACGCAGAGGAAAACCAAGAAGATGAATAGATGGAGTTAACAACTTGCTGAAACTCAGCAATATCATCACGCAGTAAGTTAACAAGCACGCACGCACTCCCGGAGACAGATCATTAGCCGTGCCTGTGACGCCTAACAGCATTAGGCAGAGAAAGACAACAGGCAGATAATAGACCGCTAGATAACAGGCATGCATATAACAGACAGACATATAACAGATAACAGACAGACAGATAATACGTTATTAAAAGGTAACTATTAAATAATCTGATATCAGGCGGTCTCAGGTAAGGGGGCACAACTTTTGTAAGCCACGAACCACAACAAGACCCCTTGATGTTCCTAAGGAATCACAAATTTGGCCCTTCCCCCCACCCCCACTCTGCATCCCCCCCCCCCTACTCCTGAGCCATCATACTAGTACTAAGTGCACCTGGGCAAACCAGTGTGCTGAAGCCCCTTCTGTAACCACTAACATAAAGGAAATAAAAACGGTCAATAGACATACACAAATTGGCATGCGCCCCCCCCCCTTCCCCTTGCTTGTGTGACCCCCGGGCAAGTGCCCTGTGTGCCCATGTGTTAAGACGGCACTGGTGCCCCTTTTGATGTGCAATTCAAAATATAAATAATAATGAACCATACAAAAAATATTAATAGCAATTAAATTGAGCCAATGGTTAAGCACCAGCAAGGAGATAAAAATTAGAATTTTGAGAGCATGCATCTTTCCTGTGGCTACATACGGATGTGAGTCTTGGACTATTTCTCAGTCCTTAAGAAAGAGAATAGGGGCTTTTGAGCTGAAATGCTATAGAAAGATTCTCAGAATATCTTGGACAAAGAAGATTAGAAATATTGACATCTTAAAAGATCTGAACATCAAGGAAGATTGGCTAATAAACAGCATCCTTTCTCGAAAGCTGAAATATTTTGGTCATATCAAGCGCCACGACGGATTGGACAAAATTAGCAGAAAGCATGGTACCAGGAAGGAGGGGCAGAGGCCGACCGTCACGAAGATGGGCACAGGATATAAATGACTCCTTGAGTGTGAAAGTTTATGAGGCGAGGGAACTGGCAAGAGACCGAGTTTCTTACAGGCAGACTGTGATGAAAGCGACGTTCTGCAAAGGGCCTGCTACATGATGATGAAATTGAGCCAAGAAAATAAACGGTCACCTCAAAGCTATTGAACATGTATGTGGTGCCCCTTCCCTTCTGTGATGCCCTAAGCAAGTGCTTATTGTACTTAATGGTTAATCTGGCCTAACTAAACCATCTGACCATCCAGGAAAATTGGCTCATAAACAGCAACCAGTCTCGAAAACTGAACTATTGTGGCCATGTTAAATCTCGCAATGGATATTGAGAGGTTAAAGGTTAAAGGAGACTGACAACGCACCGGAATGCACAGTTTGAAGTGACGTCGATAATGATACTGAAATATAATACAGCTTAAGGGGTGAAATAATTCTGTGACTCTGTGAAATTTGACGTATGAAAAATAGCAGATCCCCAATTGCAAGGAGAAAATGGAAATGAGTCGAAGAAAGTCAAAGTATTCTTTGGTAACGACCGAACATTATACAAGAAGTTAACTATTTAGTCAGCGTGTGTCGCTTAGGCGTGGCGAACGCCCTGTGTAATTTCGAAGTACCCGGTTCGATTCCAGCTGCGGGCAATCTGGGAGCAGATTATTCTACGGTAATGTCGACAATGGTATCGAGAGTCCGACAATAGTATCGTCTGACAATGGTATCAAGAGTGACAATAGTATCGAGTCCAACAATAGTATCTCTGACAATGGTATCGAGAGCGACAAAGGTATCAAGAGCGACATTGGTATCGAGTCCGACAAAGGTATCGAGTCCGACAATGGTATCGAGTCCGACAAAGATATCAAGAGTCCAATGGTATCGAGAGTCCGACAATGGTATCGAGAGTCAGACAATGATATCGAGAGTCAGACAATGGTATCGAGAGTCAGACAATGGTATCGAGAGTCCGACAATGGTATCGAGAGTCAGACAATGGTATCGAGAGTCCGACAATGGTATCGAGAGTCAGACAATGGTATCGAGAGTCAGACAATGGTATCGAGAGTCCGACAATGGTATCGAGAGTCAGACAATGGTATCGAGAGTCAGACAATGGTATCGAGAGTCCGACAATGGTATCGAGAGTCAGACAATGGTATCGAGAGTCAGACAATGGTATCGAGAGTTCGACAATGGTATCGAGAGTCAGACAATGGTATCGAGAGTCAGACAATGGTATCGAGAGTCAGACAATGGTATCGAGAGTCAGACAATGGTATCGAGAGTCCGACAATGGTATCGAGAGTCAGACAATGGTATCGAGAGTCAGACAATGGTATCGAGAGTCAGACAATGGTATCGAGAATCCGACAATGGTATCGAGAGTCAGACAATGGTATCGAGAATCCGACAATGGTATCGAGAGTCCAATGGTATCGAGAGTCAGACAATGGTATCGAGAGTCCAATGGTATCGAGAGTCAGACAATGGTATCGTGATTCAGACAAAGGTATTGAGAGTCAGACAATGGTATCAAGAGTCAGACAATGGTATCGAGAGTCAGACAATGGTATCGAGAGTCAGACAATGGTATCGAGAGTCAGACAATGGTATCGAGAGTCAGACAATGGTATCGAAGTCAGACAATGGTTTCGAGAGTCCGACAATGGTTTCGAGAGTCAGACAATGGTATCGAGAGTCAGACAATGGTATCGAGAGTCGACTGCTCAGTAAGCAATGGTAAATTACTGAACGTAAAATTGCCTAGGAAAACCAGACAACCAACAAATGTTGGAATTGGCTCTGCGACGACCTTTAAAGGATACGTACAGCTAGTTGCGTATCCTGTACAGGACGTTGCAGAACCAACCCCAGCATTTTTGGGGTGTTGTGGTTTATCTAAGCAAACGTACGTTCAGTAAGTTTGCCACTGCTTTCTAAACGGTCAGCTCGCGGTGCCACGAACGCAAGACGGCCTCATGTCAAATCGCCTAAGGCGAGGATCAAACCCAGCACCCCGGCATTACGAAGCGCCTTTGCAACGCTTAGGCCAAAGAAAGAATTGACAACTACTGAAGGCTGTTTGACAAAGGAAAGCACTTTATTTTGACAGCAAGCTGGAGGGTATATTTTGTTACAAATCTGGGTAAATTTTACGCTCGTCTCCCCATTAGCACACCGCTACACACGAGCTCGCATCTGATTGGACCACCTACTGACCAGCTTACATCTGATAGGTCGGCCTAGAGTTATCTGACTGTCACACAAGGTCACGGGGATTTTCCGCACTCGCGCTCATAGTGTGTGTTGAATATTTCATTATGCCAGAGTTTTTAACACTTCGAAAACATTAAGATCCTGGGTCTAATACACAACTCCCCTAAAGAGTGACAAAACCTATGTCACAGGCCGTCTCTTTCTAGGAAACAAAAACGTAAATACCAGAAAACAACAGACTGCGACACCTATAACCTCGACCACGGTAGACTAGTCCAACCAACTTATCAATGGAGTTGACCTACAACCGGTGATGTGCTAATGGGGAGACCAGCGTAAAATTCACCCAAACCTGTTACACCTGTTACAAATCACCATATCGGTTGTTTTTTCTCTGTCCGAGAACATCCGGTAAAGTGCAGTAGGGGAAGATGAGACCTGGGAGTCATGACCCAGGTCGGCCCTTCTTCCGAGATAGTATAGGAGTAACGAACCGAAACAATGCCCGGCTCTCTAGCGGAATTGGCTAAACCGGATTTCGCGGAGACCGGGTGACGTACTTCTTGTGGTCCGGGTTCAATCCCGGGGGTAGGCAGGAAAGCCACATTTTCTCCCAGATTGACGGTATTTACAATGGAATCAAGGCCGAAAGGTTGCGATATCCATAATACCGAGCCTAAGGGTTAACAACTCATGGCTTCTGGATACTGAAACAAACAAACACACCGAAACAATCGTCGACGAGGGATATTTCTACTGATGAACCGTCAACCCTGCTGTACATGCTCTCCTGTGTAGTTCTTTTTATTCTTTTTGTGAGGAAATTAATGGTGAACTGAAGAAAAGTCGCTAGATGACAAACTAACACGGGTTGACGACATAATCTACAATTGCTGTGCCCGCGAGTTGGGGACAGTCGAGAAAACGCTGCATGGCATCACGCACGGAAAAAAAAGCAGAAGACAGAGATACACTGAGAAGTGCCGAGTTTAATCAGCCTCGTAGTAGCTAAAGGACAACAGATAAGCGGACCCAGATTTCAAAGAAAAGATATACATAAAAAACACTTAGCAATCATGAGACAAGATCACTTATAATCAAATAGATCAAATTTTGATAAATAATAAAAATGCATCGAACATGCAAGAAGTTAGAAGTTACAGAGGAGCTGAGTGCCATAGTGACCACGACCTGGTTGATGCACAATTAAAAATTAATTTTAAGAGATCCTTTTACATCAAGTTGCAAAGATCACACCCCGAGTACAATATAGAAAGATTACAAGAAACATCCACATCAGAGAAGTTTGCAGATGAATTAAAACGTAAAACTCAAATTTTACCAAACCCGTCATTGGAAGATGTTGACCAAACCTGGGTGGATATTAGGAATATAATTCAAGCCATTGCAGAAGAATGTCTCCGTGTGTCAACCATAAACACAAAGAACATATGGCTTGATAGCAACATACAAAAGAGAAGGTACAAAAAGTAGTTAGGCAGCAAAAGTGAACAAAACTGTGATAAATATGAAATATTACTATCAAAACAACAAATCCAGAAAGATTTGTTAAGCGCTGAAGGCTGTCAACGAGGGCATCAACAAAGCATTTATAGTTTAAAAGATCACAATGGAAACATGATAAATAATAATAAGGAAATATGTAACAGCATTACTGACTGTGAAGCGCCACTGAATACTTATCCACAGACAGAGATAACAACATATGAACCGAATACTGAAGAGCCAGATTTTGAAGAAGTACACTATGTCATAACACGACTTAAAAACAATAAAGCAACTGGTGCTGATGGAATTGCTGACGAACTTATGAAAGAAGGTGGTCATGCCTTACATTTAAAGATACATGAATTCATAAAACTAGTTTAGAAGACGGAGAAATTACCGCATGAGTGGAAAGATACATTTTTAATAAACATTCTTAAGAAAGAAGACAAATAAAAATGTGAGAATTATAGTGAAATATCACATTTATCTACAATCTATTGTTTGTTTTAGTATCCAGAAGCCATGAGTTGTAACTCTTAGACTCGGTATTATGGATATCGCAACCTTTCGGCCTTGATTCCATTGTAAATACCGTAAATCTGGGAGAAATGTGGCTTTTCTGCTTACCCCCGGGATCGAACCCGGACCACAAGGAGTTCGTCACCCGCTCACCGCGCAATCCGGTTTAGCCAACTACGCTAGAGAGACGGACATCTACAATCTATAAGATACTATCTGCGGTACTGCTAAATAGTCTAAAACCATACGTCTAAGATATAAAACACTGCCTGTCTTAAAAGAAGCTGCTCACAAAATAGGACTATAATTAGTCAAGATAAGACAGAATACATGATAATAACAAGACAGGGAAATGATATCATCTCCGGCCGCATACAAGTCGATAATATGAAAATCAAACGAACGGAAACGTATAAGTATTTGGGTGCAAACTTCAACTGCTCTAACATGCTGAGAGAAGAAATACAATCTAGAACACAGTCTGAAAATAAAGTATACTATGCCCTTCAACATCTGCTAAAGTCAAAGTGTCTGTCTCTCAAAATCAAAATATATAAAACGTAGACAGACCTAATCATTTTAAATGACTATGAAGAGATGAAGCCTTATTACAGATTTTCACAAACAGAATCTTACGACAAATCTTTGGACCCATCAAAGATGCAAACAGCGATAAATGGGGAGCGAGAAGCAACAATGAAATTCATAATCTGTTTAAATCACCACTGGCCACTGGTATCATGAGAGCTAACAGACTGAAATGGCTGGGACTGATTAAGAGAATGTCAGATGACAGAGAGGTAGAAACTGTTTACATAAGGAGATGTATGGTCGTGGATACAAAGAAGAAGACGGTGCTCATCCTTGAGATAATAATCCTACAGATAGCAGAGCTAGATAGCGGAAAAGGGTGGGGGGGGGGTGGGGGAGGGGAGAGAGAGAGAGAGAGAGAGAGAGAGAGAGAGAGAGAGAGAGAGGGGCTAACAAGACAGTTATGAAATGGACGGATTGGTGCGATAAGGCGAAGGACTATTTGTTTAATCGGAAACCATAAAACCTTGATAAAGTTCAAGGCAGTTTCGTCTTTGTTGACAAATCATCCTGTTGTGTATTTATGTCGTGGTAATACCGGTATTCTAATTATCAGTGTTGTGAAAAGAATTAGTGAATGATGAGAGACGAGAGAGAGAGAGAGAGAGAGAGAGAGAGAGAGAGAGAGAGAGAGAGAGAGAGAGAGAGAGGAAGAGAAAGAGAGAGAGAGGGGGGGGGGGTTAGGGAGAGGGTTAGAGTATGTGAAACGAATGAAACATAAAATGAGATAAACAGTGTATCAAGGTGAGAGAAATAGAAAGTGATTGGGGAGACAAAACAAAGACAGTACGCCAGAGATTAGAGAGAGAACAGGAAGAGAAAGAAAGACGAAGAGGAGAGAAGGCATGTGAGAGAGAGAGAGGAGAGGGAAGAAAGCGAGAAAGAGAGAAGAGAGAAAGAAAAAAATCGGCTCAATATTATAATTGCCACACAAACTGTGTTGACATACCACTGACGACTTAGCCAGCCGCCCAGACTGACAGCAACCACATTACAAAAAGGGTGTGTGCGGACTATCACGTTTTGAAAAATGAGAACTGACGTCACCGTACTTGGGACATTTCATTACACGCTCCGTCCCCCATCTTATGCGGTCAGCCACGAGTTCTTTCGCGTTAAAACTTAAATGGTGATTAGCTAGTTACGTTGTGGTTTACAGCAAAGCTGCGGTTTTTTTTACACCCCCCCCAAAAAAAAAAACTTAGCTGTTTAGAGACAAAATCTAAATCCATTATCGTCATCATCATATATCACTTCTACCATCAAGCTCCGTGGGGAGGAATAATTTGAGATCCATTGCCATACAGACTTAGAGTGTCTTTAATGTTGTCGATCCACACTTCCGCCGCCGTCCTCTTGGTCTTGTAGCTGATTTTCTGAGATGTAGTGAGTCAGATGCTTGAAAATAAATGATGCCTGACGAAGCGTCCTCGGTGAACTCGGAGGAATGGGCAGGACCACGCTGTCGAAGAGTCCCCCAACAATAGGGCCTCTAGCACAGTATTTAACCTGGGGGTATTGGGGTGCCCCCTAGTGGGCGCAAGAAAGTTTTTAGATAGACGTCAAGTAATGTTGAAACTGAGTTGCTTTGTAAGTTTAATAACCTGTTGAATTTTTTTTAATTTAAACACGAATGTGCCTTCTCCGCAATTAAGGTTGGCTACAGTGTACCATTGTCGTCTTTGGTAATGTTACGTAGTAAGGCCTCAATCGCTTCCACGGTGCAACTCTCGTACTACTGTCCGAAAACCACAAAACCAATTTATGTTTTAACCGTCCACCGCGGGGAACAAAGCCCGGTACTCAAAGATCATGACATTGTTAACCGCATTCATTAACCTCTTAGCCATGGAGCCGCACGTAATATATACAGTAAAGTACATGTTGATTGACTGGCACCTTTCCGTCTTACCAGGCGACAGTGTTATACTGCGCTATGGGGAGGCATGGAACTCACGGCCCATGACGATGGTGAGTGAAACTGCTGCCTCTCGATTTGTTTTCCGAGACCAGTTAAGGCCAGGGATAAAGGCCCTCCTCTCTGTAACACAAAGCCTGGGCAGTACTCTAGAGACCATATGTTGCTCATGTTTCAGGATCTCTCACTCGGCCTGCCTTGTTTACTCCAAAGGAAAGGTAACACCAGTACATTTGGAACAAAGCAGGTTGCAGAAGCTGCCGGATCAGACAGCAGCGCTATATCGGTCAGCGCGACGACGCTTCCCTCCTAGACCAGCTGCCAGCCAAGGCTAAAGGCCTGGTCTACCAGCCTAAACTAAAGGCCTAGTCTGCCAGCCAAGGCTAAAGGCCTGGTCTGCCAGCCAAGGCTAAAGGCCTGGTCTGCCAGCCAAGGCTAAAGGCCTGGTCTGCCAGCCAAGGCTAAGGGCCTGGTCTGCCAGCCAAGGTTAAGGGCCTGGTCTACCCTGCTATAGTATAAAGTTTGAAGGTTACATTTCCCCTCATAGGATAAGAAAGTACATGTAAAACCTACATTTTATCGATCAATCCGCACTATGTGGGTGATACGGTAAACATAACGCCCATCGCCTTTACTTCCCAGGACTGTACCTGGTACTCACTCATGACTGGATCGACTGGAAGCCAAGGTCATTTGTGAAAAATAGTCCGACTCCGTTCGAATACGAATCCATAATCTTTAGAACCCCAGGCAAGCGTCCAGCCGTTACACCAAAGCGGCTCCCAATAACTAGTATACTAACATGTTGTGCGTATTGTTTTTACAGTATTTCTTTGTGACTTGTCTAATATTAGTTTTAAAATGACAGAAAACATCAAGACACAACAGTGTCAGCTATCACATTGATGTTTGGACAACTAATTAACAGTTGTTGGGGATTGTTTCTATTTGTTATCTGTCACTTTGGTTTATGTTGATTTTTTTCCCTTCAAGTTTTTGTTTATAATGCTTATCAATGTTCCCCTCCTTCCCCCCCCCCCTCTTTTTTTTAAATCATATTTTATTTCTCTAATATTTAGAAAGGAAAGGGGGGGGGGCGTGGAAGTATTACTATATAGTCAAGTTGACACTACCAGAAACAAGTTGACAGCCACTGTTCTAAAAGCAGGGAGAAGTCTGACAACAAACAATGTCAACAAGTTACTTACATATAAGTCCTCCTTTGCAGCATCTGTGGTCTGTTGGTCAATTCTTCTTGGACTTAGTCAAAGTTAGTCCAGAAATTATCCTCACTGCACATTGAACCTTCCGTCCAAGGAATTCTCGGGTTTCCTCCTCAGTAAATCCCACACAGTGTGTAGCGGCTAACGACACCAGTTCTGTGTTTAGAATTCTTCTCTGGTATCCTGCATAGTGATCTTGTCCGGACACGCAACTTTTAACTTGCTGTTCTTGCAGTCTTGTTTACAGATTCAGTCATCGCTTGGTTCTCACAAACGTCTTACTTCTTGTAGAGCGTTCAATATATCAGCCTAGCATATAGTGACTGGACATGAGAGGGCAGCACACGGGCGGGTGACCGAGAATTCACGGGACTTCAGTCTGGACACACTCGGGTTGTTGCACACGTTTACACATAGGCAGATTCGCTAGTTGAAGTCCCCATGACAGGTTTACAAGTTCACATATTGTTTGGTTAACAGATTGAACGCTTACATTTAATTTTGAGTTGGAAAAAAAAATTCGGTCGCAACTTGCAGTTTCTGGCTCTTGCTGCACCTCAGGATATGTTCTTAGGTTGGCGAGTCAAGAGATTCACATGTTGACAAATTGGCATATTCATAGGTTGTCAGGTTGACAAGTTGAACCCTTGCATATAATGTTGACTTCAAAATAATTTCTGTCGTAGTTTGATGTTTTTTACTTCTGTTGCACATCATGGTAGGTTGCTAGGTTCGCAGGTTAATAAGTTGACATTTGCACATATTTTCTGGTTCACAAGTTGACATGTGCACATATTTTCTGGTTCACAAGTTGACGTGTGAACACATTTTCTGGTTCACAAGTTGACGTGTGCACATATTTTCTGGTTCACATGTTGAGTGCTTACTCTTGATGTTAGTGTCAGCCTTCTGTTTCAGACGACTGATGCGCCTCAGGTTGGCTTTTTGGGTTCGCAGGATGGCAGGTGATGAGTTAACAGGTTGTCGTCGTAAGGTTGATAAGTGACAGATTCACATATCAGATGAGATCACACGCATGATGTGAATGTCTACAATATGCCCAACAAGCAGCAAGTAGTTTTCTCCCCTCATATTCAACATTCATTACGTAGTAGGTCCTTTGCAGAACGTCGCTCTCATCACGGTCTCCTTAAAAGAAACTGCGTCTCTGGCCAGCTCTTCCGCCCCATGTACCTGTTTTCCATGGAGACACCTTTTATGTTGGTCGGTCCCTGCCCCTCCTTCCTGGTAGCATGCCTTCTGCTATTTCCCCCCCCCCCCCCCCCCCCCCCCCCCCCCATTTTATTACGGAACGAAATTGAGCAATTATTTATGGGTGACGTTTGGATGTAAAGTTGTAATTGCATTTAACTGATAACCGATATTCAAAAATTAAAAACAAAATATTAACACAGATCAACTAACCTATTTGTAGCACACGTTGTCGAAATAGAAACATGGTGCAACCAAGAGCTTTTCAAAACACAGAATGTTTTCCCAGCTGCTTAACTGCTTTCAAGTATTTCAGGATCCTCGCCGGTGCTACGGAATTACTGCACAGCGCTGAGATTGCAGTGTCTCACTGTGGGGAAAACCAGGAATAGACTCACTGCCTCCCTAGCAAACATGTCGTAGGAGTCGACTAATTAGGGGCTTTCTTCTGTGTCGGAGTGCATCTATCCAAGCCACAAGGAACAAACAGCTGCACACAAATAAGCCAGAAAAACGAATATACACGCAAAACACAAGGTACAACGCCGAAATGAAAATGAACGAGCACCCAGACCTTTCCAGAGGAATTACAACCGGTGAACAAGGAATAAGTAGGAGAAGAAGACTTGTGCCGGTAGCACACCTGGAGTCCTTCGAGTGACATGTTTTTTTTTTAAATTAAAGGAACTTTTCTCACTTCAACAGCATCAAGCACATCTCGTTATCTTGTTACCGTATAAATTACCGTGCATAGCTGTGAGTTGAGTTGAGATGAGTTGAGTTGAGATGAGTTGAGTTGAGATGAGTTGAGTTGAGATGAGTTGAGTTGAGATGAGTTGAGTTGAGATGAGTTGAGTTGAGATGAGTTGAGTTGAGATGAGTTGAGTTGAGATGAGTTGAGTTGAGATGAGTTGAGTTGAGATGAGTTGAGTTGAGATGAGTTGAGTTGAGATGAGTTGAGTTGAGATGAGTTGAGTTGAGATGAGTTGAGTTGAGATGAGTTGAGTTGAGATGAGTTGAGTTGAGATGAGTTGAGTTGAGATGAGTTGAGTTGAGATGAGTTGAGTTGAGATGAGTTGAGTTGAGATGAGTTGAGTTGAGATGAGTTGAGTTGAGATGAGTTGAGTTGAGATGAGTTGAGTTGAGATGAGTTGAGTTGAGATGAGTTGAGTTGAGATGAGTTTGAGTTTGAGATGAGTTGAGTTGAGATGAGTTGAGTTGAGATGAGTTGAGTTGAGATGAGTTGAGTTGAGATGAGTTGAGTTGAGATGAGTTGAGTTGAGATGAGTTGAGTTGAGATGAGTTGAGATGAGTTGAGTTGAGATGAGTTGAGTTGAGATGAGTTGAGTTGAGATGAGTTGAGTTGAGATGAGTTGAGTTGAGATGAGTTGAGTTGAGATGAGTTGAGTTGAGATGAGTTGAGTTGAGTCAAGAACTGACATCCCATCACTCGCGGCATTCCCATTCGCGCTCCGTCCCCAATCCTCAGCAGCCAGCGCAGAGTTCCAATACTAATGGTGCCAGTCGTCGTCTGGTTGTGTGTCCGCCAAGCCTTTCCTCTGAGCGTAGTGTGCCGGCCAAACCCTCTGGTTCCATCCAGGTGCCTCATTCTCTCCAACCAATTCTAATCTGGTTTTTCTTCTGACTTAGTTACTTATTCCTAAAGGGCTCTGACCACATCTGCCTTGTCGGTCCCCACCACTCCTTCCTGGTACTCTGCCCTCTTTAATAAGATGCTGTTTATTAGCCAATCTTCCTTGACGTTTAGATCTTTTATAATATCAGTATTTCTTTTCTTCTTTGTCCATGGTGTTCTGAGAATAGTTCTGTAGCATTTCAGCTATAAAGCCCTTTTTTTCTTCATGAAGGACTGTGAGATAGTCTACGAATTACATTCGCATGTTGCTACAGGGAAATTGCATTATATATATATATATATATAAATTTTTTTTTTGAGGATTACATTCTCTAAAAATACAGAGGTTGATGTGACGGCCCAGCCTAAAATGGGTAACATGCAAAGGCATGGGAGGTAAAGGCGGCCGACGTGATGTTGATCACATCTCCCACCGAGTTCCGATTGATCTATGGAATATAGGTCTAGTCCTAAATACCCAGTATACCTTATGGCATGAAAAAGGATCTGTTTTCCTGTCATCAGGTCCTCGATTCCAGCTGGAGTGACCATGTCAGCATAGTTTAGTCTACCGAGGACGTATCTCTTGAGAGTGACTAGGACACATGTAACATATATTTTCCACATTATGAGCTCGGAAGGAGCCGCCTTCGTGTAGCGGCTAGACGTTCGCCTGCGGATCTGAAGCTCGTGGGATTTTTCCTTCAAGCATGACCTAGGCTCCCAGGTGGACCCAGCCTTAAATGGGTACCAGGAAAAGTCATAAGAGGTAAAAGCAGCCGGCGTGATGTGCTGTGCAATACATCCACCGAGGCACCGATTGATCTATAGATATATGAGTCTAACCCCAATCGCCTTGTGCGCCATTAGCGTATAAAGGGACCTTGACTTTTTGGGTTTTTTTTTCAAACACAGAAGATATCCATTCTTCTTCTTCTTTGCTTTCATCAACTGCAGACCCCTCCAGAAAGATCTGGTTGTTCATCAACTGCAGACCCCTCCAGAAAGATCTGGTTGTTCATCAACTGCAGACCCCTCCAGAAAGATCTGGTTGTTCATCAACTGCAGACCCCTCCAGAAAGATCTGGTTGTTCATCAACTGCAGACCCCTCCAGAAAGATCTGGTTGTTCGTCAACTTCTGCACTTAGGTCTTGTTCTAGAACCTAAGTGTTGCTGCACAACTTACAGATATGACTTATTTATATGCAGACTGTTGGTTCCTGGCCTCTCAGGCAGACAGTCTTTGAGGGAAGCCCCCCAAAAACTCAACTCTTACAACATGCGTGTTGGGGAAGGTAGTGGGTCTGTTGTAGTTTTCCTTCACAATGGGACCCCAGAATCCATACGTGAAAGATGTTATTTTGAGGATAAAGATAACTTCTTCTTCTTTTGTCTTTCTAGCCTCCCAGTGGAGCATAGGCCCTCAACAAACTCACGCCACATCGTGCTATCGTTCGCTATCGCATGCAACTCGCCCCATGTCCTCCGCCTTTTTTTTCAACTTGGCTCTTTAGCTGCCTAGTCGGCTCTGTGGCTAAGTGGATGCGAACGCTTCGTAATGCCGGGATGCCGGGCTCGATCCCAGCTGCGGGACATGCGCCTTGCGTTGGTTTCGACAGTGGTATCAAGAAAGCTGACCGTCCAGTTTGCAATGGCAAACTACTGGACACAAATTTGCTATAAAAAAATCACACAACAGCCAGGGGCTATTGGGGTTGGTTCTGCAACGTCCTGTAAAAGATACGCAACTAACCTTTAGCTCGCTTCTCCTTATGTTTATGATGTTCCTATATTTCTATACCCCTGTGCGTTCCAGAGCAAAGACATTCTAGTTGTATTGTTCTCATGTTTTCTCAGCGTTAAAGCCTTGACAGATAACTTCATCAGCCGACAAACACCACAAACATGATAATGTTGATAACAACTTAACGCGTCCTGCGTGTTGCAGTTTTCTGCCACGCTTGCATTTATTTTCCCCTTGATTGTGTATTTTTCCCGCCAGCTACATGTTTACAAATTTTCTTGTAAATATTCCACTCTGATAAAAACCGATTTACTGTGATAACTAGCTGCAACTTTATCGTGGATGCTCCTCTCTGTGTCTTAGCGATTGATGAAAATGTTTGAGGTTTGAGGTTTTGAACAACGGATCAAACATCATGGCACAAGGGTAGTGACCCATCAGTGCTACGTTCTTCTTTTAACTCAAGTCTAATTCCGAAGAATCTCAGCACAGTGCACAGGTTCTGTATTAATCAAGTAACAGAAAGTATTGTGAACGGCACTCATAGAAAGAAGTAGAGAGATAGAAGAACACACTAGACAACATAAAAATCGAAAGCTATAGTTACCGTGCCAGGAATTGAACCTGTCACTTCCAGACGGCGTCTGCGCCTCGCCATTAATACAAGTGCACTAAGATACATGGTCAACTAGGCACCCCAAAAAAGGTGTCTCATTGGCCATGTCTATCGTACAGCTTGAAATCCACGACTATGGAATACGGACAGAAATTCATTTCAACCCATTGAAATGGCACCATAGGTTACAGAAATTTATTTTAACGAAGCAAATGTCGATAACAATCACAGCAACAATTTACGAACACAGTAAGACCTTATTGCTTTGTCTAGAATACACAAACATTTAAGAAAGGTATTTGATTGGTAGGTTCCGGTGTGTATACGTCATTCCTATAAATAAACAGAGGGGGGAACCATTTGAGGCCGTTAAATATTATGAATTAATCAAGTAACAAAAAGTATTGTGAACGGCACTCATAGAAAGAAGTAGAAAGATAGAAGAACACACTAGACAACATAAAAATCGAAAGCTATAGTTACCGGGCCGGGATTTGAACCTGTCACCTCCAGACGGCGTCTGCGTCTCGCCATGAATACAAGTGCACTAAGATACATGGTCAACTAGGCACCCCAAAAAAGGTGTCTCATTGGCCATGTCTATCGTACAGCTTGAAATCCACGACTATGGAATACGGACAGAATTCATTTCAACCCATTGAAATGGCACCATATGTTACAGGTTCTGTAGCACCGGCGAGAGTCCTAAAATACTTTAGGTAGATTTTTAACTCACAATTTTGCCTGGGCAGCGCCGTTAGGATACTCTTTTCGATTTCCAGCTGCCAAGGGATATTTTACACACGCAACAATGCACACGGGTGTCCAATCTCACTACTCAGAGACCGACGGAATTACTAGAAGTCCAAGTCTACGTGAAAAAATCCCAGTCCTTACCGGGGATTGAACCCAGAACCTCTAGCACTCGAGGCGGACACCATACCTTGAGACCACGCAGCTACCAGTGAATATGTTTACCAGTTTAATAATCCTAGATTACTACGGTGCCCATTACTAGACAATGGAGGATTGCAGAGTCCGTATGGACATACTCTATGGTGAATTAAAGATGGGCAGAAGACCGGCCTCTACTATGACATAAAGATCTGTGCAAGCAGGACATGAATGTTTCAGGTATAGAAGCAGACTAGTGGAAACAAAATGCTATGGAAGGGGCACATCAAGAAGGGAATGGGAATAAAGGAAGAAATTGTAGCTAGGTAGTTGTACCCAGCCAGGACATCACACAAGCGGTAAACACCCGGTGACACAAAGTGCCACCATGAGGATACAGATCACCCGTGGAGAGGTCCTGGAAACCCCTTTCAGAAAACCACTGCTCGCCCCAGTTTATTGCTGGTTCATCAGCATACTTGTAGCGAGCACTGCTCACCCTAATTCATTACTGGTTTACCAGCCTTCCTATAGTAAATACTGCTCGCCCAGTTCCATGTTGGTTCACCAGTCTTCTTGTAGTGAGCACTGCTCGCCCCAGTTCGATGTTGGTTCACCAGTCTTCTTGTAGTGAGCACTGCTCGCCCCAGTTCGATGTTGGTTTACCAGTCTTCTTGTAGTGAGCACTGCTCGCCCCAGTTCGATGTTGGTTCGCCAGTCTTCTTGTAGTGAGCACTGCTCGCCCCAGTTCGATGTTGGTTCACCAGTCTTCTTGTAGTGAGCACTGCTTCCCCCCCCCCCCCAAGTTCATTGCTAGTTCACCAGCCTTCTTGTAGTAAACATTGCTGGCGCCAAATCGACGTAACTTCACCAGTCTTCTTGTAGTGAGCACTGCTCGCCCTAATTCATTACTGGTTTACCAGCCTTCCTATAGAAAACACTACTTGCCCACATTAAATTTTCGTTCACCGATCTTCTTTAAGTGAGCACTGCTCGCACCAGTTCCATGTTCGTCACCAGTCTTCTTGTAGTGTGCACTGCTCGACCCAGTTTATTGCCGGTACAACAGTCTTCTTGTAGTGAGCACTGCTTGCCCCAGTTCGATGTTCGTTTAACAGTCTTCTGGTAGTGAGCACTGCTCGCCTTCATGCATTCTTCTGGTAGTGAGCACTGCTCGCCCCAGATCGATGTTCGTTTACCAGTCTTCAGGTAGTGAAAACATGCTTGCCCCAGTTTATTGCTGGTTCTCCGGTTTTCTAGTAGTAAATATTGCTTGCCCACGTTCGATTTTTGTTCACCAGTCTTCTTGTAGTGAGCACAGCTCGCCCCAGTTCATTGAAGGCACAACAGTCTTCTAGTAATGAGCACTGCTCGCCCCCGTTCTATGTTGGTTGACCAGACTTCTTGTAGTTAACACTGCCACTGCTCGACAGAGTTCGATGTTCGAGGTTCACCGTGAGGCCATATATTTGTATGACCCGGTTATATTCAAGACCCCTAGCAAAAGCCAGGATGAGGCTTCATATAACACAAAATGGCATACTACATGCGGACGACTATGAAGGGAAAAAAAAATGATTGCAGAAAAGATGAGAGCTGAGCGTCAGCGAAGAAACACAAATATTGACAACGGTGCTAAAATCCAATGCTATAATTGTGGAAGACATTTATTAACGCAGGTGGGTCTGGCTAATCACACTCGCCATCGCCATGGGCTGTGAGTCACATGTCTCCTCATAGCCAATACAACACTATCTTCTGGAAAGACGGAACGGTGCCAATCAATCACCAGGATTCCATTTCCGGGGCCGTTATTCTCTCAGTGTTCTACAAGTTAAATGTCGAATTGCTCAAGCAAAGGCAGCATTTTACAAAATGGAGAATTTTTTATGCATTGTGCGTCAGTTGAGACGAGTTAGCGCAGTCGATAAGAGGCTCGCTTTCAAATCCAGCTGCGACTCGCTGCAGCCCACGGTCGGTGTTCGAAACCGGGCGGTTCCCGGGGTTCACCCAGCCTCTAGGAAATGGGTACCAGAGTTGACACTCTGAGATAAATGGAGGAACGTCGCTGTAGCTACAGAGTAACGTGCGGACGGCGACACAGGCGGACAATTCTTATCAGCTGTCCGTACTGCTGGCAGAGCCCTTATGGTTTATAACCGTGTGCAGTGACTCTGGTTCACATCTCCCGATTTTACCTTTGCCTTTTTTGAGACGAGAAAGAGCATTTTTAAAAGTCCCACTCTGGCTGCTGTCGGGGGCCCTAATATAATCTAACGGTTGAACGGGGATTCTCAGACTTGTGCCCGAGTGATTGTCATCCACGTGGTGGTACTTTGTGTCACCGGGTGTTTGTCGCTCGTTGTGCGGCCCTGGTGATGTTGAACTTCCTTCACTCGTGTTGGCCGATTTTCTCCTATTCCGCAGACATATCCAGACCAACGTAACTGTGACCGACAAGGATGCTGAAATACTTAGGGTATATTTTCAACTCCAAATTTTTGCCCAGGCAGCCCCGTTAGGCTACTCTTTTCGATATCCAACTACCAAGGGATTTTTTACGCGCACAACAATGCACACGGGCGTCCGGTCTTACTACTCAGAAACCAGGGGCATTTTCCGAGAAGTCTAAGTCTACATGTAAAAATACTAGCTCTTACCAGGGATTGAACCCGGAACCTCTAGCACTCGAGGCGGACACCATGCCTCGACATCACGCAGCCCCCTTATCGTGAAAAAGACTAGATGATCAAGTTGTCTTCGGATCTCACTCCCTGTTGAGATATTAAGAACAATCATCTTATTGTTTGTTAGTAGCTCGAAAAAAATAAATATCCATATCTGTGTTTATAATAGATATCAGACTGTTTGTCTTTTTTAAATAACTTCTATCAGGGTGAAAAGACTTACGCAGCAATTTAATTAATAAAAACCAGATGAATCAAATATGTGTTCTTTTAGCGTTTCGTCTAGCAGAAACAACGCTCCAGTCACCCATATAAGATGTGCTAACCTCTAAACAGTAGCAGCCCCTGTAGTTTTGTGACATCGCACGTAACAAATTTAAATTGCTTTGTACTTTTGTTTTTGTTTCTGTATTTGGTTAGTTGGGCAGCGAACCCATTTCCCCTGTTTTGCCGAGGCGTAGGTGTAAAACTAAAACACCAGACAGAACACTGCTTAATACGATAGCCGTCTCTTTATTCTCTCTCTCTCTCTCTCTCTCTCTCTCTCTCTCTCTCTCTCTCTCTCTCTCTCTCTCTATCTATCTCTCTCTCTCTGGCCAATCCTTCTGTTTTCTTATCCAGTCTTATCCCATTTGCTGCTGCAACGTTTTCTCCTGTAATGCTGTATTTTTAAATTACATTAGGGACTAAAATCGTGTTGCTGTGCGGCACAACTGCTTTAGGACAGACACTGCTGCATTAAGAACCACATGGTACCAGAGTTGTTTTAACAGTAGAATGGGCCTGTGGTAAGCCGCCATGTGGTAGCGGCTAGACGCTCGCCTATGTATCGGAATGTAAAAGGTAGACTTTTTTTTCAAAAATGACCTTGGCTCCCAAGTCGACCAAGCCTTAAACGGGTACCACGTATCGTTATGGAAAGTAAAGGCGACCGATGTGACGCGAACCACATCACTCACCAAGTGCCGATTGGTCTATAAAATATAGGTCTAGCCCTATATGCCCAACACGCACGGAAGCGTGGAAAAGGGTCCTTTATTGTTTTCTTTACTTTTAAGAGCCTCTGGGCAAGCCAGTGTGCTGGGGCCCTTAAGACATCTACCTACGGGAATAAAACTGGTATTATGGTAAGTCACTTGCCATACTTGGATACGTATGCGGCTCCAATGCTCGGGAGGCTCTGAGAAAGACGGCATTGCCAGGTACCGAAAGAGTCAGTCGACTAACATTTCTTGTACATACACAGATTAACTAAATGTTTTTTTTTTTTTTTTTTCAGTTACCAGGTAGACATACCAACGCCTTACAAGGATCTAACACATCATGTTTGCAGACCAAAAGAAGGACACTTACCTATACAACAATATTCTCAACAATACAAACCTGAATCCACACCACTCCACCGACGATAAGCGGGACGACGTTCATATCCTCGACGTTAAACGATCAGATACAATGTCAGATCACAAGAAATGCTGCTCCGTCAAACCGACGCTCAAGCCGATTCCACCGCATATAACCATCTGTCCGCCGGATGAACAAGACGTCATAGGGTTCGATTTCTTACAAGATGATGACGTGGATAACGATGTGTTTCAATCAGCAGAAAAGGCTACACCCCTGTCTCCATCACAGTCGCAATCTGAAGAAAAACACAAAGTACATTCAGGAAGGCTGTATCTCATTTGCCACACAGGAAATAATTATGTTTTATCACCCCCATCACGATCGCCTGTCACATCTCCAACTCAATCCCCCATCATGCCTTTCCATTTCCGGGCCTCCTCGCCACATTCGTCACAACAGTGTGCGTCTCCCATCTCGTCTCCATCTTCTTCGCCAACACCCCCATCTACCTTAAAAGTATCCGTGTTTGTGAGGGTGTATCGGTGCAACAGTGAGCACTTTGCCATCATCACCCGGGACCCTATCTACACCAGCAAGCCGACCTACATTAACATGCGTCACTCCAGGGTCATCCCCGGACATTGCTTGGGCCGGTTTATCGTTGCAGGTCATTGCGACTCTGGTAATGTCATTGAATTCGAAGTTCCCGAGTTGTCTTCTTTGGAGCAGTGGCTGGACGCTTTCCAAGTCTACACTACCGCTGTCTCTCCCAGTCGCACACTTAGTGGAAGCAGTAGCGGAAGCGGAAGCGGGGGAATGGTTTCTCCAAATACCCCGCCGATTCCCCGAAGTCCAGTACTTCCTACACTTGCAGAAACAGATGAAGACGACTAAAGATCAACATTATCAGACGACAACGTTGTAAGCGTCATTCTTCAAACTTCAGATCACAGCTGAGAGATTTATTTATTGTAACCTATTTATTTATTCCATTGCATCAAACAGTGGCCTAGTATGCGTTTCTGTGACATCATCGGAGAATCAACCATATGCACATGTGGACTAGCACCTGAGACAACAGATCATATCCTCCAAGACTGCCCCAAATACAACATATCAAGGCAAAACTTTTGGCCAAAGAGAAACATCGGTGCAAGTAAAACTTTACGGGTCGCTGAGTGAATTACAAAAGACAGTGGAGTTCATACTAGAGACAACATTGCAGATATAGATAATCCATTTCAAGCGAACTAAAGAAGAAGAAGAAGAAGAAGAAGAAGAAGAAGAAGAAGAAGAAGAAGAAGAAGAAGAAGAAGAAGAAGAAGAAGAAGAAGAAGAAGAAGAAGAAGAAGAAGAAGAAGAAGAAGAAGATGATGATGATGATGAAGAAGAAGAAGAAGAAGAAGAAGAAGAAGAAGAAGAAGAAGAAGAAGAAGAAGAAGAAGAAGAAGAAGAAGAAGAAGAAGAAGAAGAAGAAGAAGAAGAACAAGAACAAGAACAAGAACAAGAAAAACAAGAAGAAGAAGAATGTGACATCATAAATTATTCGTTGATTACATACAAATTCCAAACATTTTTAGATCATAGAGACCATCGAACTAACATAACGGATAACTACATAGGTATTAGGGAATCGCCATGGTCTCTCGGTTAGACACTCGCCTAAGGAACCGAAGACCGTAGGTTTATAAATTTGAAAGTAGCAAAACTTTGTTTTAACAAAATGGGCTTGGCTCCTAAGTCGACTTAGCCTTGAGTGGGTACCAGGTGCAGTTCTGGGAAGTAAAGGTAACCGACGTGATGCTAACCACATCATCCACCAAGTGTCATATGGTCTATAAAATAAAGGTCTAGCCCTATATGTCCCATACGCCGAAGGCGTGGAAAATGGGCCTTTATTTTATATTGTTATTTGATTGAATTTTTTAAAGAACAAGAAAATGGGAATAAATTTGAATAGGTGTTTCATGGATTTTAGTTTTTATGTTGTCTTATGAGTCCTCTTTTGGCAGCATCTTTATTCTTTCTGTTTCCATCGTCTATAGGCTGCAACTCTAATGGCGGACTTTTTTTTTTTTTTGGGAGGGGGGGGGGATTAAGGCTCCTGGCAGCTGCCTTATGCATTTAATGCGTGTGCATGTTGTTAGTTTTGCTGACACTACAGTCTGTTTCAATTTTTTTCTTCCACAAGGGACAATAAAAGGGGCATTCTGTGTGGTTTTTGTTGACAAAGGTACCGTAACAATTATGGGATTAGCCAGGCTGCAGCAGAAGAAGAAGAGGAGGAGATGGCGAAGATGATGAGAAGAAGAAGGAGAAACAGAAACCAGAAGAAGATAGTGAAAGAAAAAAGAAAATGTTAGTGATGATGATTATGATTTTATTGCTTTATACAGCAGAGATTTTCACAACTTTATACCTTGTTCCTGGTGTAATACCTCTAAGCTTTTGTGAACCTAACATCAATAAATGTCGCACACCCAGTACTTTTCTAAATACAGAGTTCGCAAAATCAATGTAGGCATCTCACAAAACATATTTTTCGAAATTAAGTCGAAATTCAGTAACAATGTATAATTTAACGTTCTCTCAGATAATACCATTTCTTGCATAAATATTACCACTGACAATTATTAGCATTACAGAGGGTATATAAGTATATTTATCTTTTCCTGAAGTACGTAAACACTGTTTGCAGAATCTGTATAAACATTTTACGACAGGCACCATTCCGCTTTTCCAGACGGTAGTATTATATTGTACTATGAGAAGGCTTGGGTGTTGCAGCGCGTGGCGAGGGCGAGTGTGACTAGCAAGACCCGCCCGCGTTAAGAAAAGTCTTTTACAATTACAGCATGGGATTTCAGGACATTTGTTGTCAACATTTGTGTTTAATGTGTTTTTTCTCTGACGCTCAGCTGTCATCCTTTCTGCAATCATTTTTTCCTTTCTGCAATCATTTCATCCTTTCTGCAATCATTTCTTCCTTTCTGCAATCATTTCATCCTTTCTGCAATCATTTCATCCTTTCTGCAATCATTTCATCCTTTCTGCAATCATTTCATCCTTTCTGCAATCATTTCATCCTTTCTGCAATCATTTCTTCCTTTCTGCAATCATTTCATCCTTTCTGCAATCATTTCATCCTTTCTGCAATCATTTCATCCTTTCTGCAATCATTTCATCCTTTCTGCAATCATTTCATCCTTTCTGCAGTCATTTCATCCTTTCTGCAATCATTTCATCCTTTCTGCAATCATTTCTTCCTTTCTGCAATCATTTCATCCTTTCTGCAATCATTTCATCCTTTCTGCAATCATTTCATCCTTTCTGCAATGATTTCTTCCTTCATGCTCATTTCCTTTTTGATATGCCCCCTCCACACAGCACGGTCCATGGCATTTTTTTTCCCACAAGTCCACCTCAATACCTGTATCATTCTAGTCCCTCCTGAACATGCCTTTATAACGTAGTAGAGGTTAGCCTCGACATTTTATACCCATCTTAAATTCACCATAGGGAATGTCCTTATTGATTCTACCATCCTCCATTCTCCAGTGTGACCCAGCCACCTGAGCCTTCGTAGAAATTAGCATTGAGAAGATTGTTTTTCACTGTCATAAAGCAGAGCGATGAGAACACGAAGCAGAAGACCGGAGTATTTGTTTTAATCGTGAGCTGTCTGTTCTCCCAAACTCTTTTTGTTAATCTACTCATTGTTGTTGCTGCCTTACCTATCCTGATGTTGATTTCTTGGTCCAGCGATAGTTTACTGTTCACTGTGGAACCCAGATAGGTAAAATGGTCTACCGTCTCAAACTCTTCACCGTCAATGTAGACTGTAGGTCTGTCATTAACACCTTGCACCACAACCGTTGTCTTCTTTTTGATGATTGTTGGTCCAAATTCAGATACGAAATGTTTATTGGTTCAAACAATTGCTCTTCTCCGTCAAAACACCAGAGGTATAAACGTCTAGGACGACCAGATCGGTAACATACAAGACATCAATGAATTCAACATTACCATCACAGGATGACCAAATATGGCACTTTCAAACGTCAACACTTCAAGGTCTGCCAAACTGCATTCACAACCACTCATACGGACAGCAGACGATGTTCGGCCATTGCAAGATGTCAGGCTAAACAAGATGGCCAGGTTTTCTCGGGAGCCACAGTCAACGTTTGAGCAGAAATTCACTTGCTTGTAGATTTACTCGACTGCCACTCTTCCAGGCCTTCTAAAAAACAGTCCCGTGATCCAAAACAAGACTGAATGTTCTCAATCATTCAAAGTTTAAATAACTTGTTTCCCTCTTGGGTTCTCCAATGTTCCACAATCGATTTATGCTTTTTCTCATCTAGCATGATCCATCCAATTTGCACGCTTGTCTCGGGTTATTCATTTTTCTATATTATCATTTGTACTCAATAACATTCAACCGAACTCATGCCCATAAATAATGCTTGGTAATTAACATCATTAACAATGAAAAATGTATTAATTAAATATATCCTACACATGATCATCATCATCATCAGGTGCTTTGCCGACTAGCGTGGGCGATCATGCCTCTCCATAATCTGCGATCTCCTGCAGCATGTATCAGTTCGTGTGCCGACACACCTCCATGCATTGAGAACAAGACTGTCAAGAATCTTCTCTCGTTGTCTTCTTCTATCCCTTTTTCCACAGATCTTTCCAGTGGTCACAACATGTTGCGATGACTCTCCTTTTATCATCTATCTGGCTCGCGTCATCGCATGCTTGCTATCTCACACACCGACATCACATGACGAGCAGAAAATGGATGACTGGAAAAACAACACTAGACTGTTTCAGCACTTTAATCTTCCACTCTCGGCTTTCTCAGCCGGCACATGAAATAGACTACTGTCCAGGCACACATTATAACTCAAATATCAAAGTATCAATTATTACCTTCTATCCGAAATCACAATCGTCCTACACTAGCATCATGAACGAAAACACAACAGCTGTCCTGACAGAAAAACTAACACGGCCCGCAGACATATTGCCTGCCAGCTTGTTTTGCCAAGTTGGCCGTTGGAGGAACAAAAACACTCAAACACATGTCGAATCCACACATCATCCACCGTTGTCCATGCACTCTGTTCCTGGGCCCAAACGAGACTCGCTCTCAGCCCTAACTACGGCATTATTTGGCCTTCTAATGCCCCGCTTCGTTTTTCCCGAATACTCCGTGTCCCTTCAGTCCCACGAATTCCATTTGGCCGGCAAATGTGTGTGGCCCGTGATTCATCGTACTTCTCATAAACTTCGACTGTCAGCATTTCTCTACACGTGAATAATTATACTTCACGCAAAGTTTGACTATCAGCATTTTTCTATAATTTCCGTGAAGTTTAGACTCAACCATTCCCGTGTCGTCCCAGTTATAGTCAAAATATTCCACTCACATTTATTGCTGACCTCATCTGTCGGGCATAAATTATCTGGGAGAAAATGAGACTCACTACACGTGTTCTATTTTCCCTCTTCTCATAACATGGCCGAAAAATGATGACTGTCTCCTTCTGATGTCTGTGATAAGTTGTCTTTGGGCTCCCGCCTCTTCCAAAACCTCTTGGTTGCTCTTTTTGGCTATCCAAGGTATTCTAAGCATTCTGTAAAACCACATCTCTGAGGCCTCTTAAAATTGTTCGGCCTGCCTACCGATTGTCCAGGATTCACATCCATATGTTAAAACTGGTGTATGATCCTATACATGATACTATATATTTTACATCTGATACTATATATATCCTACCACATACTCTGCGTGACACACATATCTTAGCTATGATACCACATAAATCCTACCAAACATATTCTACATTATTTCATATATATCCTACCACACATATTGAACATAATACCACATATATGCTAACACACTTATTCTTTATACCACATGTATCCTATCACACATATGTACTTGATGCTACATATATCCTGTCATTCATACTCTACATATGACACCACACACATTGTACATCTGTTACCACACATGTTCCATATCTCATACCACACATAGTGTACATCCGTCATCACAAATGTTCCACATCTCATACTACATATTGTACATCTGTAATCACACTTGTTCCATATCTCATACCACACATATTGTACATCTGTAATCACACTTGTTCCATATCTCATACCACATATATTGTACATCTGTAATCACACATGTTCCACATCTTATACCACACATATTGTACATCTGTAATCACACTTGTTCCATATCTCATACCACATATATTGTACATCTGTAATCACACATGTTCCACATCTTATACCACACATATTGTACATCTGTAATCACACATGTTTAATATCTCATACCACACATATTGTATATCTGTAATCACACATGTTCCACATTTCATACTACGCACATTGTACATCTGTAATCACACATGTTCCATATCTCATACCACACATATTGTACATCTGTAATCACACATGCTCCACATCTCATACCACACATATTGTACATCCGTAATCACACATGTTCCACACATGACACCACACATATTGCACATACGTAATCACACATGTTCCATATCTCATACCACACATATTGTACATCTGCAATCACACATGTTCCACATCTCATACCACACATATTGTACATCTGTAATCACACTTGTTCCATATCTCATACCACATATATTGTACATCTGTAATCACACATGTTCCACATCTTATACCACACATATTGTACATCTGTAATCACACATGTTTAATATCTCATACCACACATATTGTATATCTGTAATCACACATGTTCCACATCTCATACCACACATATTGTACATCTGAAATCACACATGTTCCACATTTCATACTACGCACATTGTACATCTGTAATCACACATGTTCCATATCTCATACCACACATATTGTACATCTGTAATCACACATGCTCCACATCTCATACCACACATATTGTACATCCGTAATCACACATGTTCCACACATGACACCACACATATTGCACATACGTAATCACACATGTTCCATATCTCATACCACACATATTGTACATCTGTAATCACACATGTTCCGTATCTCATACCACACATATTGTACATCTGTAATCACACTTGTTCCATGTCTCATACCACACATATTGTACATCTGTAATCACACATGTTCCGCATCTTATACCACACATATTGTACATCTGTAATCACACATGTTTAATATCTCATACTACACATATTGTACATCTGTAATCACACATGTTCCACATCTCATACCACACATATTGTACATCTGTAATCACACATGTTCCACATCTCATACCACACATAGTGTACATCTGTAATCACACATGTTCCACATTTCATACTACACATTGTACATTTGTAATCACTCATGTTCCATATCTCATACCACACATATTGTACATCTGTAATCACACATGCTCCACATCTCATACCACACATATTGTACATCCGTAATCATACATGTTCCACATATGATAACACACATATTGTACATCTGTAATCACACATGTTCCATATCTCATACCACACATATTGTACATCTGTAATCACACATCTTCCATATCTCATAGCACACATATTTTACATCTGTAATCAAACATGTTCTACATCTGATACCACATATTCGACATTGGGTGCCCCATATTTTCTACTTTCTGTACTAAATTGTAATAATTTACTTTGAACACGTAGACTACCCACACACACACACACAAAAACACTTAAAATGTTTCCATGTTAGTTTCTTTATTTGTTTAACAAAAAAGTAAAGCTGACGACGTTTCTCGTGTTTCTAAAATGCACAAATAAAACTCCAAATGTTTCCTTGTTAATCTCTACCCGTTTAACGAAAAAGTAAAGTCCACAACAACGTTTCTCGCATCAACATATTCATCAACAAACAAAACAAAAACCTAGAACATGTCAGCTGCTATCCTTGATTATTCTTGATTTTAAGTGATCTGTCTAATCTGTATGTTGCTGAACCTGTACAGATGATAGCTGGCCAAGAAATGTAATGAGAAACACTAGTGGGCTATCCTCTGAATAACGGGCACATTTCATGGCGGCCGCAAAAACAACCTAACAGCGCCTCAGTCACGTGTCAATTGCGCACTTCCGGTGACCTAATTTGCGGTTTTCCGGCGACTACCGCCACCGCCGAGAGTATCCCCCAAGCTGCTCACGCGGCGTGGATTGGGGCTAAACTAGAGGTCTGGGACTCACGAGCAGCAGCTTCCGCATCCTGCAGCTTTGCTCGTGAATCCTAGCCATCTAGCTTAGCCCCAATCCACGCCGCGTGAGCAGCTTGGGGGATACTCTCGGCGGTGGCAGTAGTTGCCGTGAAACCGCAAATTAGGTCACCGGAAGTGCGCAATTGATACGTGACTGAGGCCCTGTTTTTGGCCCCCATAATATGTACCCGTTATGTGCCCACTTGTGTTGTCCATTGGTGAACTTTCAGGTCTTCGTTAACTGCAGTGGAAATTAACTCCATGGTTTGCAACCATTAGCTTTCTTTCACTGGAAGTCAAAACAAAACCTGGCTGTTGAACATATGCTAGGCTGGGAGCTATGGCAGAGTAGTGGCTAGCTTACTGGTCTGCTGATCATAGGTTCAAATCTTTCTTTTAAGAAAGTTCTTAAATGAATGTTTAGTACCTAGAGAAAGCCGCTCCAGCTCGAAAGTCTCGGGTACAGATTAGAGTCATCATCATGTAGCAGGTCCTTTGCAGAACGTCGCTCTCATCACAGACTGCCTGAAAGAAACTCGGTCTCTCGCCAGTTCTCCCGCCTCATGTACTTTCATACTCAAGGAGTCACTTATATCATGTGCCCATCTTCGTGTCGGTCGGCTCCTGCCCCTCCTTCCTGGTATTATTTTTTCCAGTCCGTCGTGGCGCTTGATATGACAAAAATATTTCAGCTTCCGAGACAGGATGCTGTTTATTAGCCAATCTTCCTTAATATTCAGATCTTTCAAGATGCCAGTATTTCTCCTTTTCTTTGTCCGAGATATTCTGAGAATCTTTCTAAAGCATTTCAGCTCAAAAGCCCCTATTTTCTTTCTTAAGGACTGGGGGATAGTCTACGACTCATATCCGTAATTAATTCCAATCAAGGTGGATTAAAAGAACTGTCTATCGCTCCCAGGTCAAACAGCTGAAACTGGGTACTAGGTGATGTCCTGAAAAGTAGATGGAGCTGGCGTAATGTTGACGAAATCACCCACTGAGTGTCAATATTTCTTCTTCAGCATTCCAAGAACTTGAGGTTCATTGCTGCAGATATCACCCGCCTTTATTCATTTCTCTGGTTGGCCTTCTCTTTCCAGCAGGTGACACTAAGTGTTTACAGGTCTGTCTGGACGTTATCTCTCCATCGTCTTCTTGGTCTTCCTCGTGGTCTATGACCATTCAGATCCCTTGTATATGCAGTGTTTACCTCTATGCCATTTGACATTCTGCCAATTAATCTATACAAATACCCATATCATACGCCTAAACAGTCGCCGGATAGAGAGAAAAAAAAGTTCCTCCTTTTGTAATTGTTACTAGCTGTACCGGCCACGCGTTGCTGTGAAGGGTCTAGCGAAATGTAACAGAACGAATACAAAAATAATAATTAATAATGTCTAATATGGTTACTATTACAATCATTGTCTGTGCAGATATAGAGATAGTCTGGTTTCTAGAACACGCAACATATGTGTCTTTATTTTAGTGGTGGTTTAATTTGAATTATTACTTTAAAAAATGAAGATTTGTTAATCACATGCTGAAGCTTTCTTTTTTTTTTTTAAACAGCTGAAAGTAAAGCTTACTACTGTACTAAATGACCAACAAATTCGCCCAAAAAAAAAAAAAAAAAAAAAAAGAATAGCCGAAGAAGGGTTATTAAAATATAAATAATTAAAAAATGAGAACTGTAAAATCATGTTTTAAGCTCTTGCAGTTGACAGTGTATGTCTTCCCCACCACACCGCCCCGCCCCTCACCGCCCCGCCCTAATCCACCGACTCTTTCCCTCTCCAAAAGATTTAAAATTCATCACCTGATATATTTTTTTTATTGACCTTGGCATCCGTGTCTACCCAGACTCAAATGGGTAGCATGAATTGTAATGCCAAGTGAGCGCAACCAGTGTAATATTTACCACATATTTATTATCTCATACAGCTTCATGCAGATTTCTGAGGTCAACAGTCAAAGTTCGCTTACAACCAGCACCGAGAACGCGGCAACAACAACAAAAAGGATAGTCGGAAAACAAAACAATGATGCCGATGTAAAGGTAAAGGTAAAGTCAAGAGATGTGAACCAGCGTCACTGCATACGGTTATAACCATAAGTGCTCTGCCACCAGTACGGACAGCTGATAAGAATTGTCCGCTTGTGTCCCATTTCCTAGAGGCTGGTGAACCCCGGGAGCCGCCCGGTTTGGAACACCGACAGTGGGCTGCAGCGAGTCGCAGCTGGATTTGAAAGCGACCTTTTTATCGACTGAGCTAACACGGCTCCTAGAGCTATGGAACTCTTTCCGTAAATATTTCCATTATCAGTGTTTCCGTTTTGATTTTCTAATTAGCGTTCACAGACTTAAATTTCGGCAGAAAGTTCTAGTTGTTCGTCCACTTCTGGGCTTTGGTCGTATTCCAGAACTTGGGTTTTGCTTACGCGTGCGTCTTAAGAATCTGACTAATAGTTTATTCTTTAGCTTTTGATCCTTGGTAAGATACCCGGGAACCTCGACACAAGTTGTTTTCCGCTTCTTTTTCCGACAGTTTGTTTTAATCAACTCTGTAGTTTAATGGTAATGAACGCCTTTCACACAGTTCCAATCAGTAAAGGTCTTTGTGTGTGAGTGTGCGTCCTCGAGAAATCTGACAGTGGTACAAAAGTCACATGGAGGAGCTTCTCAATAAGTAACATTTCAAAAGTCAGCAAGTGTGTGCACTACAGTCAACCTTCAGTGTGGAGACGGCACCATATTTATAGATACGCAGTCTGCCTGAAAGAAACGGTCTATAGCCAGCTCTCCCTTTCATGCTGAAGGAGTCACTTATATCCTGTGCCCGTCTTCTAGTCCATCTTTCGTGGTATCATGGCTTCTGTTATTTGTTTTCAGTCCGCCACGGCGCTTGATATGACCACAATATTTCAACTTCCGAGACAAGATGCTGTTTATTAGCCAATCTTCCTTGATTAGATCTGTTAAAATGTTAGTATTTATTCTGTTCTTTGTCAATGGTATTCCGAGAATAGTTCTATAGCATTTTAGATCAAAAGCCCTTTTTTTTCTTTCTTAAGGATATGAGAAAGTCCACAACTCACATCCGGAGGCTGCTCCAGGATGTGAATCGTGGACTGTCTCGCAGTCCTTAGAGACTAATCCTGTCAGCAGTTCTAGGTCTCAATCAATCAGGTGCCGTCTCTGCACAGAAGGTTGGATGCAATGGATCTCTAACACACATGCAGTCTTGGTTGTACACTCTCTCAAACTGCTGCTGGTCCAATTCTTGATCTTTTCCTACCACTTGTATCTTTGTCTACCGTCTGCTTGCTTACCTCAAATGTTTTCCTACACTGTGGCTTCAATAGAAGTGTTGTGTCTTTTAAAATGGCCGAAATATGCCATTTGTCTGTTCTTACTGGTATATATATTTATTTATTTTCTTTTAAATTTCATTACCTAAAAAGCTTATCATTCTTCCACTGAGACTTTCAAGGACTAAAAGTAAAAGTTGAACTGAGATCATATATCAGACAGCAGAAAAAATATTCATATACTGCACACACTGCTCTGATAACTGTATACATATGTTATGTTGTGATTTATTTGGGTTCCGAATAATAAAGTTCATGTTAACGGTACTACAATCAAACAAGTAGGATAATTCAAATATCTAAGAAGCATATTTACGGGGAGGATGGCAGACTCAACAGAGAGGTAGAAGCCATTGTACAGAAGCAAATGCTGTCACCTGCCAGTAAGCCCCACAGCTTAGACACCTAAATTTCTCCCTTCCAGCAAAACAGCAAATGTTTAATAGCAACTTTATCCCTACTTTATATTATCAGTGCCAAACATGGACAATGAATAAGGCACTAGAATAGAAAATAACCGCATCTGAAATGCGCTGTCTCTAAGCAACAAGAGACGGGGTTACTATTACCAGCATTAGAGAGAAACTTGGAATAAGACCATGTCTGGATTATATCAACAGGTAAAGAATGAAATGGTTCGGCCATCTAGTGAGAATGCAGCCAGACCAAACTGCATATGAGACCGTTTACTGTAGGACATCTGTGAGGAAGGCGAGTGGAAGACCAAGAAAGATATGGATGAATGGTTCAGACATTCGAATGTATCAATCAGCATAACCAGTCTCATATAACCAACAGGCTTTTTTTTAACTGGCCTCTCTCTCTATCTCTCTCTCTCTCTCTTTCTCTCTCTCTCTCTCTTTCTTTCTCTTTCTCTTTCTCTCTCTTTCTCTTTCTCTCTCTCTCTCTCTCTCTCTCTCTCGCTATCTCTCTGCCTGTCTCTTAGAATTGCTAATACTTCATGTCATTGTATGTTTGTTTGACTCTATCTCACTCTCCTTGTTCTTCTCAGCCCACCCCCTCCCCTCACACACACACACTGCTCCATCTCTGTCTTATTACCTAACTCTTTACCTGCCCGACCCCCTCATTCCCCTTTTCCCCTTTTTTTTTAATGAACTTGCACTCCGTCACTGGCTTTGTCCCAAGTAACATGTTCAATTAATCTTGCTTCCCGAGAGAGCTCGTATTTCGCGTCCATTCTCCGGTTTCTTCTGGTAAATTTTACACTAATAACCATGTTATGACGTATGAAAGGTGTTTTTCTCTTACAGAACGATCAAGTTCATAATCAGGTCCTTTTCTGACTTTTCCGTCATATTTATATTACCGTTTGTTTTTCACAGCCTTGATTGTTTAAGAGCTTTCAGAAGTGGTTCTGAAGATGTGTCGTGAGGGTCCATGGGAAGATGAAAACTGGTTGTCTGTGGAGTGTGTGAAAATGGGAGGAAGGTGTGCGGAAGAGTAGAGTAGAGTAGAGTAGAGTAGAGTAGAGTAGAGCAGAGTAGAGTAGAGTAGAGTAGAGTAGAGTAGAGTAGAGTAGAGTAGAGTAGAGTAGAGTAGAGTAGAGTAGAGTAGAGTAGAGTAGAGTAGAGTAGAGTAGAGTAGAGTAGAGTAGAGAAGTAGAGTAGAGTAGAGTAGAGTAGAGTAGAGCAGAGCAGAGCAGAGCAGAGTAGAGTAGAGTAGAGTAGAGTAGAGTAGAGTAGAGTAGAGTAGAGTAGAGTAGAGTAGAGTAGAGTAGAGTAGAGTAGAGTAGAGTAGAGTAGAGTAGAGTAGAGTAAAGCAGAGCAGGGAAGAGCAGAATAGATTAGAGTAGAGTAAAGCAGAGCAGAGCAGAGTAGAGTAGAGTAGAGTAGAGTAGAGTAGAGTAGAGTAGAGTAGAGTAGAGTAGAGTAGAGTAGAGTAGAGTAGAGTAGAGTAGAGTAGAGTAGAGTAGAGTAGAGTAGAGTAGAGTAGAGTAGAGTAGAGTAGAGTAGAGTAGAGTAGAGTAGAGTAGAGTAGAGTAGAGTAGAGTAGAGTAGAGTAGAGTAGAGTGGAGTAAAGCAGAGCAGGGAAGAGCAGAGTAGATTAGAGTAGAGTGGAGTAGAGTAAAGCAGAGCAGAGTAGAGTAGAGCAGAGCAGCGCAGAGCAGAGAAGAGAGAGTAGAGTAGAGTAGAGTAGAGTAGAGTAGAGTAGAGTAGAGTAGAGTAGAGTAGAGTAGAGTAGAGTAGAGTAGAGTAGAGTAGAGTAGAGTAGAGTAGAGTAAAGCAGAGCGGGGAAGAGCAGAGTAGATTAGAGTAGAGTAGAGTAGAGTAAAGCAGAGCAGAGCAGAGCAGCGCAGTGCAGAGTAGAGCAGAGCAGAGTAGAGTAGAGTAGAGTAGAGTAGAGTAGAGTAGAGTAGAGTAGAGTAGAGTAGAGTAGAGTAGAGTAGAGTAGAGTAGAGTAGAGTAGAGTAGAGCAGAGTAGAGCAGAGCAGAGTAGAGTAGAGCAGAGTAGAGCAGAGCAGAGTAGAGTAGAGCAGAGCAGAGTAGAGTAGAGCAGAGCAGAGCAGAGCAGAGCAGAGCAGAGCAGAGCAGAGCAGAGTAGAGTAGAGCAGAGCAGAGCAGAGCAGAGTAGAGTAGAGTAGAGCAGAGTAGAGTAGAGTAGAGTAGAGTAGAGTAGAGTAGAGTAGAGTAGAGTAGAGTAGAGTAGAGTAGAGTAGAGTAGAGTAGAGTAGAGTAGAGTAGAGTAGAGTAGAGTAGAGTAGAGTAGAGAACACAACAGAACAGATGAGAGGAGAGAAAAAAAATAGGCGAAATGAGAAGTTTTAGAACAAGACGAAAATCCGGAAGTGGGCGTTTAACCTGAGCTTTTCTCGTGGTTTTACAGCCGGTGAACACCAAAACAGAAGGGCGCAGATATCACAGCCTAGCTGTAAACCTCCTCATATTTTTCTTCTTCTTCGTTCCCCCTTAAAAGAGCGGTTGGCATGTTGCCATATCTGCAGACAGAATAAATCATATTTCAGCAAATCCTTCAAACAACAAAAACTTCAAACAATTACCAAATCAGCAATCTGCCAGTGTGAATCGTTGCTGATAGACTCCCCTTACCCCCTTTATCCCCAAGGTTAGAGACACAATGTAACAACATTCAGTGTACTCGCTAAAAAAAAAACATCACTTGAGTTCCAGGCCCCATTTTGGGAGAGATTGGGGTGGGCAGGGGGGGGGGGGGGAAGACCCTTAAAAGCATGTCGAAATTGAGACTTATTGGGAGTCCATGTTAATGTTAGTTTCAGCTTCACAACAAACGGGTCATACCATAATTGCTCCGCTCCGGTGCCAACGAAAAACACACAGGATGTTTATCACAGTCCCTTGTGGGGAGATTGACAGACTGCTGTCTCAGCACATGCACTAGTTTACACATGCATTGAAAGCATACGTATCCATCAGAAGTGCTAACACAAACAGTCCGACATTAGAAATGCAGTTAATCATCGACGGTAGCGGAGGTCATTGGGAGTGTTTTCTTCAATGGCGATTGCAACTGTCTGTAAGGCGAGAAACAAACTGTCTGCACTGAAATAATGTCAGATCTGTAAAATAAATGTGCACCCAAAACTCATGTTCTCGAATAAGACCGGGTCCAGAAGTGGACGAAGGAACAAACTTTTCTGCCAAAGCTAAAAGCATGTGACCGTTAAAAATTACAATAAAGGCAATTGTTCAAGATGCAGTGTTACCGATATTCATTCTAAATACAGTATTTGATTCGTTCACATAGAAGATCATCTTTTTAGAAATATTTATTTTCTTGTTGCTTTCGGCGTCCCACTGTGGGCAATAAAGAATACATCCATTGCCTCTAAACCAAGCATGTCGTAATAGTCGACTAATTATGAGTTTCCTTCGAAGTCGACGTGTATCTGTCTGAGAGACAAGGAACCAACTATTCCCACACAAATAACCCAGATCTGTCAAACGATGAGCACACAAACCTCACGTTCTGAAAGAAGACTTAAGTCCAGAAGTGGACGAACAACCAGAACTTTCCACCAGTGTTACAGCCAGTCAACGCAAAGAAGCAGAGAAAGAAGAGAATATGTAATTAACGCGGAATTGATGTCATCATCATCATGTAGCAGGTCCTTTGCAGAACGTCGCTCTCATCACAGTCTGTCTGTAAGATATCGGTCTCTCGCCAGTTCTCCCGCCTCATGCACTTTCACACTCAAGGAGTCACTTATGTCCTGTACCTATCTTCGTGTCGGTCGGCCCCTACCCCTCCTTCCTGGTACCATGCCTTCTTCTATATTTTTTTCCAATCCGTCGTGGCGCTATATATGACCAAAATATTTCAGCTTTCGAGAAAGGATGCTGTTTATTAGCCAATCTTCCTTGATGTTCAAAAAGCCCCATATTCTGTTTCTTAAGGGAATTGATGTAGTCGGCAAAATTTCCATTCGTTTACAGTTATGGGGAAAACACTAGCATCAAGAGTCAAAAGCCACAGGATGCTTTTCAGCTACTACAATATGACAAGTGTAATGACAAGCCGTCAGTATGTTTGCGTGGTTGTAATTAATTTCAACTTTTTCATTCCTGAAAGCTTTAAAATACGTCACAAACAGGGAAGGTCACGCCAGGTAAACAGATTACTGCGAAAGTTTTAAAATGAACAACTGTTGTATGATAAGAGAACAAGCATCGCCACGTATCAAGTAACAAATTATAGATACTCATGTGGGTATGGAAGCTGTCATGGTGTAGCAGCTAAATGCTCGCCTGTAGATCTGAAGATAGTGGGTTCAGACCCTGACGGAGCCTTACCTTGGCTCAGCTCGCAGGTCGACTGAGCCGTAAATGGATACTAGGTAGAGCTCTAGACAGTAGAGGCGGAAAGCGTGATGCTGACCACGTTCCCCTCCACGTACCAGTTGGTCTATAAAATATAGGTCTATACCCAATATGCTTAAAGGTGTGGAAAGAGGATGTTTAACTTTCACTAATGTGGGTAAACTGTCCGAGATATCCAGGAGTGCGAGGGAATGAACGAATGGATTGTTTGGCTACAAGAGCGATAACTACACGAACACTCGTGTTGGACAAGGGCGAAATTCTGAAGACCACTTGTGAACCAATGATGTTAAAAGATACGTTATCAGATAAAATGATAGACAAGACATGACGTAATAGAGATGTGGACAACTAGTGTGCTGCTGGAGCAGTCGGCATCTGCACCTTAGGACATGGGCTGCGGGAGACGGAGCATTTATGGGTGTGCCCGGTTTGCTATAGGGCAGTTCTAAAATCAGTAATCTTTAAACGCATTTTTTTGAAAAATATAGGAATTATGTAAATAATAAGCAAAGTACTTTGTCCAGCTAGTAGTTCTAGTCATGTTAAAAAAAAGTTGTCATACTGCTTCTACACTTTTCTCCTCTTCCTCCTCCTCCCCTCTTCCTCATCTCTTTCTCCTCCCCTCCTCCTCCCCTCCTTCTCCTCCTCATCCCCTCCCCCTCATCCCTTCCCCTTCTTCTCCTTCTTGTTCTTCTTCTTCTCCTCCTCCTTCTTCTTCTAATTCTTCTTCTTCTTCTTCTTCTTCTTCTTCTTCTTCTTCTTCTTCTTCTTCTTCTTCTTCTTCTTCTTCTTCTTCTTCTTCTTTTAAAGTCCGGTTGGTACATTGTATTGTAGTTTACAGCTCGGTGGCAAAATCCACATCTTTCGGCCCAACACATTCTTTTTTTTAAGTAGTGTAATTAGCAGTATTTTTTTTTTAAATATAATACTATAAATACAAACATTCTCCTCAACACAACCATAGCCTCCTTCTCTCCTGCGACTAATTATATAAATATACAGATGTTACTGCTAACTACTAATAATAATGATAGATAAAGATTTTCCGTCGGGGACAAAATTAAACATCCTAACCTGCACAGACCGTGCGACGCTAAATTCTCAGGCTCACGATGGCGCTGTCTACACCGCCCTAAGAAGGGGTAATTATACAAAGGGCGGTTGGCACGTGCATTTTTGGTTTTCAGCTGGGCTCAAATATCTGTCTCCTTAGGTCCACCTCTTCCGAGTTTAGCAAATAAGTTACCTTTACGACATAAAAGCCAGAGAACTGTGGGTCAACACCCCCTCTCCTTTCCACCCTAAGATCCCTAAACCCACACAGGAAAACAATAATAACAATAATGATGATAATGTTGATGATGTTAAGGTGTTTATTTTTTAAATTCAACAACAGTAACAGCTGTTTAATTTTTTTCTAATTACCTGTTTTAAGGTATGATACAGAGAAAGGTTTGTCTGGACAGACATATACAAAATGATGGTAATAATAATAATAAATAATAATAAAAAAAAAATAATAACACAATAGGTTCAATGAGTGTCTTCCTGTCAACAAATCACTCCCAAAGTATTAATAATGTTGATGCTATTTTGAAAGTTTCTGCGTCGATTGTTACTCTCTTTGTTTCCATCCACTGGTGTAAAATATTGACAAAACCAAAAATATTAACCGGCAAAGTAATTGAAATCTCTCTGGGGCATCAAACAGCGGACTTAGCAGCACTTCCTTCTGGATGACTGATGAAGCAACTTGTTAAAGAAATAATAATTATCCTTTTGAACGTCGAGGAACTTGAGCACAGAATTAATGTTTGCTGTTTTCGAATGGCGTTTTATAACCAGAGAGTTTTTTTTTTAACGATACTATGCGTAGTATTTCGCCGGAAAATGAAAACATTTGGGAAGAGGACCTCAGACACCACCCCTCCCCCCCCCCCCCCATTTTTGTCTTCTTCTTCTACCCCCATAATGTTGTGGGGTCGGGGGAGGTTTAAAGTTGGTTTAATTGCACATTAAAAATAATAATTATTTTTTGCGCATTTAAACCAGGCTTAATACCTTTGAGGCCCCACAATAAACTAATTGCTAGACGAGAGTGTTTAAACCTTGTTAAACTGTGCAAAAATAAAAATAAAAATATACTATAGTTATAATCATTAACATTAATAATAATAATTATTATTATTATTGTCGGCTCTGTGGCTAAGTCGATGCGAACGCTTCGTAATGCCGGGATGCCGGCAGCTGCAGGCCATGTGCCTTTCTTTGCTTTCGACAGTGGTATCAAGAAAGCCGACCGTCCAGATGGCTGTGGATTACTACTGGAGGTAAATTTGCCTAGAAAAACCACAACGTCCTGTAAAGGGGACACAACTAATCAAATCAATTATTATCGTTTCGATGGCAAATATATATACTATTTTCTCAAAGGCGGGAACATCAGTGGTCTGGTTTAGTTTCGCAATGATACTGATAATAACAAACATTACTATTATTGTTTTTATTGTATGCTGAATAAATTGCAAACCAATTGTCTAATATATTCGAAATAGTATGAGATGTACGAATAAATGCTTAAAGGGGCGACATTTCAACAAGACGAAGGGAGGTGAGGTGCCTTTGCTCCGTATACATTTTTACGGGTAGTAGGGAGATGAGATCAGAGCACCTGGTTAAATATCGGACTGGTTCGAGGTGCAAATGGGAGTGAGGCAGGGGTGCATTCTCTCACTATACCTATTCAATAAATAGGCAGAAAATATAATTAGAAATTTCAAAAATGACCAAACTTGTGACAGTTATGATCCACTCAAAATTGGTGGCAATTTTATTTCAGAACTTCGCTACGCAGATGACACAGTCCTCCTTTCGAACAGCGTAAATGGAATACAAAATTTAATATTGTCTGTCCAAAAGCACAGTGAAGATCAAAATCTGTTCTTGAATTTTTTATTGAAAACGAAAATAATGTCCCCAGATAAAACTGGCTGTCACTCAAAAATAACAATAAATGGTGAAGAAATTAAAAATGTCACGCACGTTGAATATCTAGGCTATATAATAAACAAAATGGAGACTGCTTGACAGAAATTACAAGGAGGATGGCCATAGCAATGCAAAGATTAAACAGCCTAAAATGTCTTTGGTTAAGCAACAGCAAGGAGATCAAAATAAGAATTTTGAGAGCATGCATCTTCCCTGGAGCAACATACGGATGTAAGTCGTGGACTTTCTCCCAGTCCTTAAGAAGGAGAATAAGGACTTTTGAGCTAAAATGCTATAGAAAGACTCTCAGAATATCTTGAACCAAAAAGGGGAGAAATACTGGCATCTTGAAAGATCTGAACATCAGGGAAGATTGGCTAATAAACAGCATCATGTCTCAGAAGCTGAAATATTTTGGTCATTTCAAGCGCCACGGCGTATTGAAAAAAAAAAAAAAATTATAGCAGAAGGCATGGTACCAGGAAAGAGGGACAAAAGCCGACCGACACGAAGATGGGCACAGAATATAAGTGACTCCTTGAGAATGAAAGTAGTCGAGGCGGGAGAGCTGGTGAGAGACCAAGTTTCTTTCAGGCAGACTGTGATGGGAGCGACGTTCTGCAAAGGACCTGCTACATTATGATGATGAGGGAGATGAGGCCCCCCCCACCCCACGTATATAATATTGGCAGCGGGGTTGGGGGGGGTGGGGGGGGGGGTTCAAGGTTCCTTGAACCCCGAAGTTCTGTCGCCTTTGACGTACGTTTGAATAAATGTTTGTGCCCCAGTCATTGTGTCCTATCTTTCCTCGAACACAATCAGACCCCAATCTATTTATGATTCTCATTTCTCAAAAGCTACTCCAGATGTTGCCGGCGGCTCAACTCTTCAGTCTCCAGAAGTAGCATCTGGTGTCTGGCATCAGTTGGAAACAAACAATATTTAATCATTGTAGTCTGTCTGGCCTAATGAGGAGGGGGACAGCGACCATCACGTGGCACGTACGACCTTTTTGTTTAATGTAGGTCACACATTTGTGGGTATCAGGAAGTCCTCGTGTGTTAAACTTCTGCCCTGTAAATCATTAGGAGTGACCAACGCAACGATAGTGGGCTACTAGTCGATCGACAAGCTGTAAGAGGTATCCCTCAGTGGTATGTAAAGTAAGTAAAGGGACCCTTTTCCACTCCTTTAGGGGTATAAGGCATATAGGGCTAGACCTATATTTTACACACCAATTGACATAAGATTGGTGATGTGGTCAGCATCATAACGGCCGCCTTTACTCCCCGGGACTGCACCAGGTACAAACTCAAGGCTGAGTTGACCTGGGAGCCAAGGTTTTTTTTTTTTTGGGGGGGGGGGGGGGGGTCCGGCTCCGCTAAGAAGCGAACCCACGACCTTCCAATCCGCAAGCGAGCGTCTAGCCGCTCCGCCAGGGCGACTTCCCTCAGTGGTACTGGCCTTTATGTTTTCCCTCTTAGGTCAACGATTAGTCTAGTCTATAAAATAGACAGCCAGGTATTTTTGGAATAAGAAGAACCACTGAAACCTGAAAAAGGGTCGGCTACCACTAATATACATGGTATTCATTTAATATTAATTTCTGTTGAGCGCTTTATGAACATCATCCCGTATAACCGCGTGTCGTTTGGTTACCAGTCGCTGTTGACTTCTGATCAGAGTCCTCAACCTTTGATGGTCAGATGTGAAGGACTTCATGGTTGCATGCCTAAAACCTGTCCAGTCAGTCAAGTTCTGTTTCCAGGTCTTTCTTGGTCTGCCTCTTTTCTACTTCTCCCCCATTGAGCCCTGTAGTATTGTTTTTGACACGGCCTTCTCTATTTATTTATTTATATACAGAAGGACCTGGTTTTTGAGAGGCTGATAGATCTTATTACTTGTCCCTACCGTTCTATTTTCCGTCTTTTCACTGTAGTTAAAAGAGGTTCGTAGTTGCCAATGAACTGGGTAATTATACGGCGAACCTCGTCATTTATAATGTGGTCTCTGTATGATGTGCACAGAATTTTTCTGAAAGATAAGTTAATTAACTGAGCTCATTATATATCAATTGCAATTTCATTGGATATACAAACTGGTTTGTATTGTTTCGATATTCAGACGTGCACATATGGATAGTTTCGTCTTAGATATACATTTTCTCCATTAGTTAAACTGTGTAGACTCAGATTATCAGTGTGTATTATCGCGTGGAGATTTTATTTGAGTTCAAGTCGCTAGAGGCGAACTTTCACTTTTGTTAGATGGGGTGCTTGACGCGTGGCCTGCTTAGACACGATTTTGATTGTTAATGTGTTTTTATTTGTGAACCACGTGAGTTTTGTGTTCAGTAAAATAAACAGATGTTGAATGTGAGAGTTGTATTCATTTGCTTGATTAAAGACCCAATTTGTAGTCTGTGCACGTGGTTTGCCTAGGCTTTGCTTGTGTAGTAGTAACATGTAGTTGTAGTTAGATGTTATTGTTCTGCAATACAATTATTCACATATCCTTTGCTATACGCTTTGTCACATACAATACCTATCGCTAATTTAAGTCAAACAGAAAATATCTAGCGGTGAAAAACAACACTTGTCTTGTTTAAAGTCTCCACACAACACTCCCAAAATACTTCATTGTTTCGTCTCAAGTCCAATCATTCAGACCTTGTCCGTTCAAACCCCCATGATCTCGCGAGTGATTATCTCCCGTGGTTACGGTATTCTGTTGGCAGACTTTGTGTGTCCCTGAACATCCGGTCACATCACGGTCAAGTGAGTGTTAATCTACTTTTTTATCACCACCATAGTTCGATATCTCATAGCCACACAGGACTCTGACAGACTCCCTTGCTCTAGTTTCGACAATGGTGTCCCCAACCGACCGGTCGGTAGTAATGACAAATAACTGAATGCAAAATTGCATACATAAATCACAAACGGCCTTAAAAAATTTACATCGTTTCTGCACTGTCCTTTAAATGCAAAGGAATGCAACTAGCTAGAGAAGTCTTGGCATACCTGTATTATTTAATAGGCAGAAAGATGGGGCGGGGGAAAGGGAGAGGCGAAAAGGGGGAAGAGGAAGAAAAAGGGCGAACAGGGGAGAAGAAAGAAGAGGATGGGGAGGACGATGGAGATAGTAATGAGAAAGAGCAGACGTATTTTATTTCAGTGGTTGAAGCAATTACATTGTTATTATTTGCAATATTATCATATTCACATCTTCTGAGTAAAGTGTATTTCAATTATCTCCATAACTCATTACTAAAGATAGCATCTCTTGTGTAGTGATATCATGCAAGATTCCAATTCTTGTGGCCTGGGTTCGATTCCGGGGTGGTGCATTTTTATTTTTACAAACACGGTTGCTGAAAAATTTTGGTTCAAATCCAATCGGGTCTAATGTTTGCTCTACAAAAACCACTTGATCATCAGGTCGTTTCGTTAAAAATGCCTAATAGGTAAAGTCGTGGTGAAGTAAAGGTGGCCGGCGTGATTGTAACCATATCCCCCTCCGAGGACTGATTAATCTGTAAAAGATACGTCTAGCACCATATGCCTTTTCTTTTTTCTTTCTGTTCGTCCCAATGACGTAATTTGTTGTGTCTGTTTACAGCAAAGTTGCCATCTTTGCCCCTTTCGGCCGTCACAGTCGACTTTATCGAGCATCTGTTGACCGAGTTAACTTCTCGGGTAGCTTCCACGGACACGACATTATTTGTGTGGTGTTCACATTTGGTTTCTTAACCTACAGGTGTTTCCCCTGGAGAACCCGAGGAAGACAACACGAAAAGATTCCTGACAACCTTTTGTCATGGCATAGAGGAGCGTCAACACACGAACTGACACGCGCTGTTGAGGGTTGCAGATTTGGAAGAGGCGTAGTAGCCCACGTCAGTCGAGAAAGCACTTAATAATGATGATGAGGAGGATATTAATAAACACGGCCGACTCTTTTTATATACAGAAGGGCGTATTAATAAAGAACAATGATACAATGAATGTACGAAGTCACGAATTCTACCGGAAACGTACCTTTAATGTGTTATTTCCCTTGACGACCTTAACGGAGCCCGAAAGAGAAAGTGAGGAAATCATGCAACGTGTGTCTCCAGTTTGTATTCTTGTGTGACTCATTGTGAAGTTTTTATTTTGGGGGGATTTCGGTATGTAATGGTTACGTTTGTCTACTGAAAACGATATTATTGTTTGTTTTGCGTTTACCGACAATAATAAACTCAGCGGAAAGTCCTGGTTTTGTTTTTTGCTGTCACAGCAGCTGCAACTGTTGTTCGTCGTTCGTTCATATTGAATTCATTTCTGTGGGATTCTTTGGTGGCTTTGTTTTAATTCTAGGACCCAAGTTTTGCGTGTAGTGTTCTGTGTGTCGCCAGTCATAGCGTAATCTTGGCTGACAGCGTAGCAACAGTTAAAACAAGAAAGTACATGACCAACAAGCTGCTTAGCAGAAAGGCAGATGGTGGTTGATGTACTTCACCCTGGCAGGGCCACTCTGAAACTCTCCCTAAGACAGAAATCGGGGAAAAGCTCGCCAAGTTCAATCAAGTTGTACAAAGTAACCGCTGATGTTGTCTTTTGCTTTGGGTTGAGGACAAATCTTGGAGGTGGTAAACTACTGGATTTGCATTGATTTATGGCACCTTGGACAAGGCCAAGAAATTTGAGCCTAAATACAGACTGGCCAGACATGGATTGAATTGCTAGAAAATAAGAAATCAAGAGAACAGGCAGAAAGCATATGAAGGAAAGAAAGAACAGGCAAAAGAAAGTTAGAGGAACCGCCAAGACCAAAGTCAGTTCTGGCAAGGAGAAGAAGTAATCAGCAGTTGCATCAAGCTATGGTGTATCATTTTTGAGAAATAAACTCCGTAATCAATTATTATCTGCCCCCCCCCCCCCCAAAAAAAATCCTGTTTATTTATGCAGACTGTTGGTTCCTTGGCTCTATGGCAGATGCATTCTGACTTAGAAGGAAACCATATAAACACAAATTAGGTCTTGGTAAAACTATATTAGAAGCACTCAAACTCACTATTATTATTATTAAATATTATTTTGGTTTTTTAGTCATTTCAGTGGAAACTTAATCATTGTGAGTATCTCACTGCATTGTCATGATTGTCACTGTCATGATTGTGCATTGTACTATGTCACTGCGAGTGAGTGTAACTTAACTCACTGCAGTGTACTGTACTGTCTCTTAAAGACAGTGGCATCTGTGCAGAAAGTCATGAGCTTCTCAGCACCCTTATTTATAATTTTCTAGTGTGCATGCCTTGTTTAAGTGTACAATCATAATTACTATGTACTGGATACCTAAACGCATATACTTAGACAGATTTATATACATTATTATACATATGGGAGTGTTTTTGCCACTTTAACCATAACCTTCCTTCCTCATCTCCCCCCCCCCCCCCCCCCCCCTGTTTTACAATCAAAGCCTTTGAATGCAAAGAATTACAACCAAACAGTTCATCCTGCTTTGTTTTAATACACGTCTGTGTCTTCATTCCTCAGTTTCTCCATAGCTTGTTGTAGTTACCTTCACATTGATCAGCACAATGAGCAAAGCTTTGCAAGATCCTGACATCCAGTACTTCGTGAACCGAGAGACACAGAAACAGCGATTCCAAGGAGTAGTCCACGAGATAACTGCCCGATGTTGGGACACGTGTGTGGGTAACCCAGGAAACAAGCTGGATTCTAAAACTGAAGGCTGCATCCGCAATTGTGTCGACAGATTTTTGGACACATCTAACTTTGTTGTGAACCGCCTGGAGTCGACTCCAGTTTCCTCTGCTGCAGCACCTCCTAAAAAGTCAGGATTCTTGTTTAACTGAAACTGCTTGAAAAATCCGGCTAAAACAAGAGATGCTAACATAATATGCAACCTCTATAGATAGAGTGCATCTTTAAACCAAGGGCAGGTGTTTTTTTGGTTTAATTGGTTACATAGAAAAGTTTGACTTGAAAAATATTCGTGTTATCTGATTTACTTGACTTCTATGACAGTATTTCACTGTAGCCCAGGAGTAAAGCAGTGATCTGAACAGTTTGGCAGTAGTGTGAACAGTTTGTCTTTAGGGATACAGGTAGTGATATTTTGTACATTACATATCTCCCGGAGAACATTACTGAGTTGCGACTTATTCCTGCTGACTTGTTACGGACACTCAGATTTCACATAACACATTATTTGTTATCTGGCAACAAACATCAAGCGTGGAATATTTGTTTGAACTGCTAGGGATATGTCGAGTCTGTCCACGTTTTCTTCCAAGCCAAATGCAAAGCCTCCTCAGAAGGGAAGCTTTCCCCTGGACCATGACGGGGAGTGTCGGGACTTTATGGTCAGATATATGAGGTGTCTGATGGTGAATAAGAAAGACACGACCCAGTGCCGCCAAGAGTCCAAGGACTACCTCAGCTGCAGGATGGAGAGAAACTTGATGTCCCGTGAAGACTGGAAGAAACTTGGTTTTCATGATGAAGGGGGGCAAACGTCAGAAGAAGCATAATGGGTTTCCATTTACAAAAGAGCACTTTTAAGAAATTTCATGGGTATTGGTTGCTCTTTTTTGGTTTAAAATTTGATTTGTGTGTTTTAGGTGAAGTTTTGTTGACGTATAATTGCTGTTTGTGGGACACATGTCTTGATGTATGGTTTGGATGGAGTTTTGTCACTGTATGACTGATGTTTGTTACACATCTACAGGTATGGTGTGTGATTCGGGTGACATTTTGTTTTTTATTTGATATTTGTCTGACATGTCTGCAGGTATGGCTTGTGATCCAGTTGTTTTGTTAATGATTATTTCTGTCACATGTCTGGACCTATGGCTTGTGACTCAGAATTTGGTTTTCATCGTTGACACATGTCCGGGGTTGCTCTTGTGATATGGAAGCGGAATATTTGTCATGAGAGATTGATGTTCCATGCCTGAAACTGGTGTGATATTTGTCACTGCTAGATTAACGTGACATGCCTGAATATGTGTGTTGTTTGTCATTAGAAGTTGGATTTGACATGCCAGAATGTGTGATATTTGTTACGGGTAGTTGGACGTGACATGCCAGAATGAATGGTACTGAGATATGGTATTTGTCACGGGTAGTTAGACGTGACATGCCAGAATGTATGGTGCTGATGTGTGATGTTTGTCACTGGTAAATGGATGTAACATGCCTGAATGTATGATATTTGTCACTTAAAGTTGGACGTGACATGCCTGAATGTATGTTACTAAACTACTACTTTCAGAGCTGCCAAATGTTCAACCCTTGGAGGAAGCAAATATGCCTTAGAGTCGCTCACTAAATATAAGGGGTAAAATCATGCATAACATGTTGATTGAAATGAGTGAGTAATACCCAAACATGCATAGTGCGTTGTTCAGAACAGAAAGAGTTGATTGTTGTTTGTGTGTCATGGTGGTATAGATTCAATATTTCATATTTTTTTGTTTGTTTGAGGAAGTGTTTTTGCTGTGTATGAAATCAGTTTTGCAGTGAATAACAGCTCCAGAGGTACTCCACATGCATTTGGGTCGTTCCAGGCTGCTCACTTCTGTCCAAGGGGGCTAGGCACCTTCTGCTCCACTGGCCTGGAGTGGTACATGCTCTGGTGCCTTATTGTTTTCAACCCCGCTGGATCATTTCTGCCTGGCATTTTTGCTTTAAAGGCAGGATGTAGCCATTCCAGCGCCCCCCCCCCCCCCCCCCCCATTTGTTTGATTTGACTGAACTTTTTCTTTTGCCTTTACCTCTCTCTCCTCTTCTGTGTTTGCACTTAAAAGGGCGGTAGGCATATTATGTTGTTTTTTGCAATTTAACAGTGTCTTTTGTCAAATCCCTAATTAGTTACTTTTTACAATATGCTCTTTACAGTGACATTTGGTTTGTTACCCCCCCCCCCCCCCCCCAATGGGGCTCAGAACCCATACCGGGCCTGTCTCAGTGAAGCGTAGACTCTCAGTCATTCCAGGCTAAGAGCCTTGTATAGAGTTGTTCTTGATAGTTGCAGCTAAATTCTTTCTTTGTGATGAAATAGTCTTTTGTGGCCCCTTAGTGACCTCGTTAACGGATGAGGTCTTTGAAATAGTTGTTATTGTGCATTTTAAAAACAAATAAGGGTTTGTTGAAGAACTCGTGCTGAGTGAAATTTCTCGGATAGCGTTGAGATCAGTTGGATTATGTTTTTTTTTTTAATATGTCATTTGAAAGATCTAATGCATGCCCTTAAACTTGTGAATATTTCAATATTAAATGTTGATTATTGATTTGTTATTCGCATTATCGTTTGCACTGTTTTTGTTTATGTTAATGTTTGTATGCTTTTTATTTTCTTAGTCTAGATAGGGCTATTCAACTAAGTTTGATTAGGAGCCAATATTTCGAAAATAGGAATTGTTAGAGGCTTGAGACCCAATGTAGAAAGATCAAGCCTGGAATATAGAAGGCTTATAGCATTGAAAATAACATGAGATGACACCCCTAGAACATAGGACAGCTTGTGGGAAATCTCATGCCTGATAAGATGGGATGATTTTCGGCATATGTACCACCTGGTCTAGTATATAGGCCTGTGGTGTAGCATGTTTCTTTTCTTATTTTAGTCCATGCCCTGTGACATATGTAGTCATATTCATCCACAGCCTTCTGTCTCTTTCAATCAGTTGCAGGATTAACACACCTAGGGTAACCATGAGGTTATACTGAGGATCCCTAACGATTATGAACTAACCTGAAATCCAGACCAGGCAAGAATTTGTGACCTTAAAGGTTCCTAAGCTATTTATTTCTACAGTGTCTCATAAGTTTCCATATACAAGAAAAAAATTAAGAATTGTTTATAAAAACTTTTTTTTTTTTTAAATCAACATGCCATTTTTTTTTACAAAACAAAAACATTTTTATGTGGCTGAAGAACACGTACAAGCACAGCAGGGGTTATGCTTATAATGGCATTGGTGATACGTATTTATTTGTCCATTGTGTGGAAACTTATGTAAAACCCTGTATGTGTGCTATGCTGATGAATCATGACCTGGTTACAGGTACCTCTCCATACAGTGGAAGTTCTAGTCTTGCACACCTTTCTCTGTCTTCTGGACTTGGAGAAAGGGAAAGGAGAACTTTTGAATGTCTTAGGTAGGCCTTACTTTAACTCTTTATTGTCTAAGAAGTTTGTTACTTTTGACCACATGATGAGGCAACAGCGCCAGATTATATGTGGACTATGTGGCAGAGACTGTCACTTCCGCATTGGACTTTGCAGTCAAAGCAGACGACATTCCAAAAACGGCCCAACTCCTTGGTCCACATGGACTGATGGTTGCCTACTAGTCTCCAGATATCCTCGTGTTGTTCACCTCTTCCTTTTCCATCTGCCGTCCGTCAGCTAGATCCTCTGGTCACTCCATGTCTCTACACTCCCTCCACACTGTGATGATCTATTTGTGCCTCCACACTGTGATGATCTATTTGTGCCTCCACACTGTGATGATCTATTTGTGCCTCCACACTGTGATGATCTATTTGTGCCTCCACACTGTGATGATCTATTTGTGCCTCCACACTATGATGATCTGTTTGTGCCTCCACACCCACACTGTGATGATCTATTTGTGCCTCCACACTGTGATGATCTATTTGTACCTCCACACTGTGATGATCTATTTGTGCCTCCACACTATGATGATCTATTTGTACCTCCACACTATGATGATCTATTTGTGCCTCCACACTATGATGATCTATTTGTACCTCCACACTATGATGATCTATTTGTGCCTCCACACTATGATGATCTGTTTGTGCCTCCACACCCACACTGTGATGATCTATTTGTGCCTCCACACTGTGATGATCTGTTTGTACCTCCACACTGTGATGATCTATTTGTGCCTCCACACTATGATGATCTGTTTGTACCTCCACACTGTGATGATCTATTTGTGCCTCCACACTATGATGATCTGTTTGTGCCTCCACACCCACACTCTGATGATCTATTTGTGCCTCCACACTGTGATGATCTATTTGTACCTCCACACTGTGATGATCTATTTGTGCCTCCACACTATGATGATCTGTTTGTACCTCCACACTATGATGATCTATTTGTGCCTCCACACTATGATGATCTGTTTGTGCCTCCACACCCACACTGTGATGATCTATTTGTGCCTCCACACTGTGATGATCTATTTGTACCTCCACACTGTGATGATCTATTTGTGCCTCCACACTATGATGATCTGTTTGTACCTCCACACTGTGATGATCTATTTGTGCCTCCACACTATGATGATCTGTTTGTGCCTCCACACCCACACTGTGATGATCTATTTGTGCCTCCACACTGTGATGATCTGTTTGTACCTCCACACTGTGATGATCTATTTGTGCCTCCACACTATGATGATCTGTTTGTGCCTTCACACCCACACTGTGATGATCTATTTGTGCCTCCACACTGTGATGATCTATTTGTGCCTCCACACTATGATGATCTGTTTGTGCCTCCACACCCACACTGTGATGATCTATTTGTACCTCCACACTGTGATGATCTATTTGTGCCTCCACACTATGATGATCTGTTTGTACCTCCACACTATGATGATCTATTTGTGCCTCCACGCTATGATGATCTGTTTGTGCCTCCACACCCACACTGTGATGATCTATTTGTGCCTCCACACTGTGATGATCTATTTGTACCTCCACACTGTGATGATCTATTTGTGCCTCCACACTATGATGATCTGTTTGTACCTCCACACTGTGATGATCTATTTGTGCCTCCACACTATGATGATCTGTTTGTGCCTCCACACCCACACTGTGATGATCTATTTGTGCCTCCACACTGTGATGATCTGTTTGTACCTCCACACTGTGATGATCTATTTGTGCCTCCACACTATGATGATCTGTTTGTGCCTCCACACCCACACTGTGATGATCTATTTGTGCCTCCACACTGTGATGATCTATTTGTGCCTCCACACTATGATGATCTGTTTGTGCCTCCACACCCACACTGTGATGATCTATTTGTGCCTCCACACTGTGATGATCTATTTGTACCTCCACACTGTGATGATCTATTTGTACCTCCACACTGTGATGATCTATTTGTGCCTCCACACTGTGATGATCTATTTGTACCTCCACACTGTGATGATCTATTTGTGCCTCCACACTGTGATGATCTGGTTGTACCTCCACAATGTGCACTTGCTTCAAAGGATGCTTGACCACAGCTCGCTTGTGTTGCATCAAGTCACTACTTAATGGTGCAGTACCTGCCAGTCTGTCTGCCTAATTGTTCCCCAACAAATCTGCATGCCATAGAGAAAATATCTGAAGGATTCTAACTAGGGGGGAGCTCTGGATTTTATGCAAGTTCCAGGACTTGAGTTTTGCAGGCACATCCATTTTACAGATTGCAGACTGTTGGTTCCTCACTTCTTAAGCAGATGCAACCCCAACTTCAAAGGAAATGCTGATTCTGTATATAATGACCAGGCCCCTGGTTGGCAGCCTGTTTCTAGGACGACTGCTGAAAGCTGGAGATAGGTTTTGATTAGTATGCCACCTGGTCCTGGTGGACCAACACATGTGTTTCCGCACCTCTGCATTCCAGTTATGAAGCTTCTTCTTTCGTCCGCTTGAAATAAATCATCTATATCTGCAATGTTGTCTCCAGTATGAACTTCACTGACTTTCAGAATTCACTCAGCGACCCGTAAAGTTTGACTTGCACCGATGTTTCTATTTGGCCAAAAGTTTTTGCCTTGATATGTTGTATTTGGGACAGTCTTGGAGGATGTGATCTGTTGTCTCAGGTGCCAGTGTGCACATGGCTGATTCTTGTTCTTCTTCACTTCCTCTTTGACCGCTGTGGGTGTCGAGGGAGATATAAGGTTCTGTTTCTAGCTCTTCTGGCTGCCTCGACCATAGGCACATCGTGCTGTTGTAGAGTTTCTCTGATGTTATCCTTCCATCTTGTTCTTGGTCTACCCCGTGCTCTACATCGTCCTTTTCTTTCCATGTATGCTTTGTATGGTATGGTGTCACAAGGCATTCTCTCTAAGTGGGCAAACCATTTCACTTGCTGTCTTTGTATGTCATCCAGAATTGGTTCTGTGCCGACTTGTTCTCTTATGATTATGGCTGATTCGCTGATTTTAAATTTTGTGTACATGTTACGAAGCTGAGATTAAACAAACAAACATCACAACTTGGAGGGCTGAATATCAATAGAATAAATCAATTTTACAAATCATCAGGCACTGTTTTATTTACAGCTTCAAAATTGATACTGCAGGAAATAGACAACTTTTTACTATATGACAATGAACTCCCCTAAATAAGCAAATATTATTAACGAATGATCCCGGTTTACAATGGGTTCCTGGACTCCATTTTGGAACAAGAGAACAGACTCACTGCTCCCCAAACAAGCATGTCCTAGGAGGCAACTCATTAGAAATGTTTCCTTCAAAGTCAAGGTGTATCTACAATTTCACAAATCATCACTGTTTCTTCTTCTTTCGTTCACCTGAAATAAGTTGTCTCTATCAGCAGTTTTGTCTATCATATAAATTTCACTGTCGTCGTTAGTTCATTCAGTGGTCTGTAGAGGTTAAGTTCCACTGTTGTTCTTTCTGGCCAAAAGGTTTGCCTTAATGTGTCAAATGTGGTTTAGTCCTAGAGTACAGGCTCGGCTGTTTGGGGCACCTTTCCGCGGGTTGACATGCCCATCTTGAATTTTGGATTTAGACATATTTCCATGGCGTGTGTGCCAGAGTTTTATTGACAGCTTCAAAGCCGGTACTTCAGGCAATAGCATACCATTTACTATACGACACTGAAGTGAGAAAATATTAACATCTGATTTGAAAATAAAATAAAATACTAACTCTTCCTTCTTCTTAAAGTCCATGCCGTGTGGCAGTGGTAGTCATGTCTAACCACAACCTTCTATCTCGTGTATTTTTAATCAACTCTGACACCGATGATCCTCCATGCCATGTTGTCTAACTGTCCAGCATCTCTTCTCCCGGTCTCCCTCTGCCTCTCCTCCCCTCCAACTTTCCTACTTTCACGATGCATGCACTCCAGCGTTCTCCTTCTCATCACATGGCCAAAGAATGTAGATTATCTCCTTCTGATGTGGGCAATCAGTTCCCTTCTTCTGATGTGGACAATCAGTTCCCTTCTTCTGATGTGGACAATCAGTTCCCTTCTTCTGATGTGGGCAATCAGTTCCCTTCTTCTGATGTGGGCAATCAGTTCCCTTCTTCTGATGTAGGCAATCAGTTCCCTTCTTCTGATGTAGGCAATCAGTTCCCTTCTTCTCATGTGGACAATCAGTTCCCTTCTTCTCATGTGGACAATCAGTTCCCTTCTTCTGATGTGGACAATCTGTTCCATTCTTCTGATGTGGACAATCAGTTCCTTTCTTCTGATGTGGACAATCAGTTCCCTACTTCTGATGTGGGCAATCAGTTCCCTTCTTCTGATGTGGACAATCTGTTCCATTCTTCTGATGTGGACAATCAGTTCCTTTCTTCTGATGTGGACAATCAGTTCCCTACTTCTGATGTGGGCAATCAGTTCCCTTCTTCTGATGTGGACAATCAGTTCCATTCTTCTGATGTGGACAATCAGTTCCTTTCTTCTGATGTGGACAATCAGTTCACTTCTTCTGATGTGGACAATCAGTTCCCTACTTCTGATGTGGGCAATCAGTTCCCTTCTTCTGATGTGGACAATCAGTTCCCTTCTTCTGATGTGGGCAATCAGTTCCCTTCTTCTGATGTGGACAATCAGTTCTCTTCATGAGTTAGTTTCTTTCAAGACATCTTCACTACTCTTTTTAAATGTCCTTGGTATTCTCATAATTAGTCTATAAAATCACATCGTAGCTTCCAGATTATTTTACTAATTCTTCCACATTTACAAACTCTCTCAATGTGATCAAATCTCCCACAATTATCATATTTTCTATATTTGCAAAAGTGAAGGACCTTTTTACAACTTTTGGCCCATCTGGAATATAGTGCCAGACCTGTATTTTTACTGACCAAATGGCAATTGATGGGTCATATGGTCAAAATCATGCTTGCCACCTTTACCTACTTACTTAGTCGCTCCTCTTCTACCTTGGGGTGTAGAGGTTTGCCAGAGAGATTGCCAGATGCCTCTATCAACAGTTTTCTTTTCGGCTTTGTTCCATTCCACTCCTCTGTCAGTTAACTCTTTGAGTCCCAAGGAACGCATCATACGTTCATAGGTTCCTACCTTGAAGCCCAATCAACGCATGATGCGCCGATTTTTTAATTCTCTTTACTACTACCTGGGCCTGTGATGCTGAACCCCCTGGGACTCAAAGAGTTAAGGACCACCCTGGAGGTCTGGTTCTTAGCCTCCCATGTCTGCTATGGTGGCTGATTTCCTCCTCCTCCTCCTCCCATTCTGCATACATGTCCAAACCTTGTAACTGTGACTGACCCACTCGAGTTTGTAAAGACTGGATATCAAGATCTTGAAGTATTGTCTGATTGCGGACTTTGTCCCCTCTTGTCACTTGGACCACCTTCCTCAGATATCTCATTTCTGAGGCATGAAGCTGGCTTCTGTGAGCTGTTGTCATTGCCCATAACTCACACCCATAGGTCAGGACTGGTACAGAGGTAGCCACCTTTAGTTCCCATGATATTTTTCTTGTGATCGCTTCCTGATTTACATCGGCACATGTGTTTTTGTGATAAATTAACTGTTTTTTGAGTCGCCTTTCAGTTCCATACAGCTCTTGAGTGTGGTGTTCTCACTCCACAAGTATTCCCTTAATCGGCTGACAAGGGACAGATTTGCAGGACATGTTGCAGTTATCACAAACAGCCCACCTGGGCACAGCGGTGAACTGCTTAAGACAAAGCCTGTGCTTGCTGAGTTTGTTCTGTCCTGAGACGTAGATAATGACCTGTCCATGCCGGTCGAGTAGGTGGCGGGCATCTCTAGCCAGATTCTGTTCACTTCGGACAGACACTTCACAGGATATTTACCTAGCAATCATGGTAGGTTGGGTTAACCTGGTAGCCAATGTTGATGTTGAAAAATCCACCTTACAGACTTGAACCCGAGACCTTTAGTTTCTATATTTAAGCCACATCTTTATTATTTACTAATATCCTATTGATAACAGCCACATGGCCTAATTTAGAACCAGACTATTAAATTACAAAAAATAATTTTAATTTAAACAATAATATATATATATATATATATCCTCGTGTAGGTTCAGAAGCCCTCTTTTGGAAAATAGAACTACTGCCCTTCTAACAAGCACGTTGTGAAATGCGACTAGTTCTTCAAAGTCAAAGTGTATCTGCCTGAGGGATGAGCAACCAACAATGTACATACAAATAAGCCAGATCTGTAAAACAGGTGCGTGGGCAAAACTCAAGTTCAGAAGTGGACAAACAACCTGAACTTTCCACCAGTTCACAGCAAGGAGTAAATGCTCAGAAACAGAAGAACAGACATAGAATTATAAAAGTAATAATAACAATTATGACAAAGAAAGGTTTTGCCAGATGCATATTTCAAGGGATACCAACACACTGCACAAGGCAATGAAAACAGCAGATTCACTTGCAAAGCTGGATGCAGCACTGCAATACAATGATCTTTCATTACTTCGAAAAGACACCTGGACTCAAGAGCAAAGTGTGCAGAGCAAGCTATGGGGAACCATGAAGGACCTGCTACTGACATGCAAGTTCACAGAGGCAATTCACCTGCTGGTTTGATCTAAGCATACGAAACCGAACGCAAAGAAGATAAGATACTCTTCATTGTGATATTCCACATGTACAGAAAAAATTTATGAAAAGTTCATTGTTAAGCATCAGCAAGGAAATCAATGTCCCAATTCTGATAGCATACATTTTCCCTCTAGCAACATATGGATGGGAGTCATGGACTATCTTGCAGTCTTTAAGGAAGAAAATAGGGGCTTTTGAGATGAAACTATAGAATAATTCTTAGAATACCATGGACAAAGAAGAGGAGAAATGGTGACATCCTAAAAGATCTCAACATCAAGGAAGATTGGCTGGTAAAAAGTGTCTTGTCTTGGAAATTTAAATATCCGGGCCACATCAAGCTCCCGGGCAGTTTGGAAAAATAACAGCAGCCCAGGCATGGCTACCAGGAAGGAGGAGCAGGGGCTGACCGGCACGTAAATGGGCACAGGAAATAAGTGACCTCTTGGGCAAGGGGAGAGCTGGTGAGAGACTGAGTTTCTTTGAGGCAGCCTGTGATGAGAACGATGTTGTAGATGCTACAAGATGCAACATCTCCTTGAGAAAATGCCTTTCTTTGAATAATACTTTATCAAATCTTCAGTGTCCTGCATCACCTGTCCCATCAAGCATTACATAGTCTATTTTTTCAACAACTCGTTTACAGCCTGTAGTAGAGAACAGTTGCTCTGTTGGGGGGTCAAATGTCAACTCTTTGAGGATTTTATCCACCACTTCACTTGGAATGTCTCCACCACTGGAATAATATTTTCTGGAGATGAGATAATCTACGATACATTTCCGAACGTGTGTCTTCTCTAGGGGCAGAAACGGGATGTAGGCGGTTATCAGCTGGCTACTGATCAACTGACTGTGCCAAAGACCATCTGGTGGAAAAACAGCAAACGAATTAAACGTTTTCTTTATTCCAAATCCACAGTGACATGGTAGTTAATCTTCTTCGTTAGCATTTACAATTTTAAGAGTGCCTGTCACATTTTATTGTTTACAATTAGGCTGCTATATTTCCCCTTTTTTTACCCTTAATCAGTCATCTTTTATACTGTTACAACTGTCTGTTTTACCACTTGGTAGGACTGTGTAGACAGGGCGGCCTTGAGCCTGAAGATTCAGGGCTGCCTGGCTAGTGCTGTCGCCACGGACTGTGCAGGTTAAGATGTTTATTTTTTCCCCCGACAGAAAAACTCCCATCACCTTAGCTGGGGTTGAACTTGGGTCTCCCGCATGAGAGCTCAATGTTATAACCGCTTGGCCAGCCGCTCCTCAATCACTTTTTATGGCATGGCTAAAATGGGTACTAGGAAATATAACAACTACTGGTGTAATACTGACCACACACTCCAGACAGGGTCAACTGCTCTATACAAATATGGACTAGCATTATATACCCAGTTTTCCTCAATGTATGGAAAGGGCCATAATTTTTTTTATATATAGGAAGTTTTCTCGTAATTATTTACCATCCAGGCCAAGTATAAATACTATATTGTATATAAATAGTGCTTCCCTGTGTGGGTTCTGGGGCCCCAATGCGGGCAAAACAAGAATAGACCCATTGCCTTTCCAAGAAGCATGTCGTAAGAGTCACCCTAAGAAGCATGTCGTAAGAGTCACCCCAAGAAGCATGTCGTAAGAGTCACCCCAAGAAGCATGTCGTAAGAGTCACCCCAAGAAGCATGTCGTAAGAGTCACCCTAAGAAGCATGTCGTAAGAGTCACCCCAAGAAGCATGTCGTAAGAGTCACCCCAAGAAGCATGTCGTAAGAGTCACCCCAAGAAGCATGTCGTAAGAGTCACCCCAAGAAGCATGTCGTAAGAGTCACCCTAAGAAGCATGTCGTAAGAGTCACCCCAAGAAGCATGTCGTAAGAGTCACCCTAAGAAGCATGTCGTAAGAGTCACCCTAAGAAGCATGTCGTAAGAGTCACCCCAAGAAGCATGTCGTAAGAGTCACCCCAAGAAGCATGACGTAAGGGTCACCCCAAGAAGCATGTCGTAAGAGTCACCCCAAGAAGCATGTCGTAAGAGTCACCCCAAGAAGCATGTCGTAAGGGTCACCCCAAGAAGCATGTCGTAAGAGTCACCCCAAGAAGCATGTCGTAAGAGTCACCCCAAGAAGCATATCGTAAGAGTCACCCTAAGAAGCATGTCGTAAGAGTCACCCCAAGAAGCATGTCGTAAGAGTCACCCCAAGAAGCAGGTCGTAAGAGTCACCCCAAGAAGCATGTCGTAAGAGTCACCCCAAGAAGCATGTCGTAAGAGTCACCCCAAGAAGCATGTCGTAAGAGTCACCCCAAGAAGCATGTCGTAAGAGTCACCCCAAGAAGCATGTCGTAAGAGTCACCCCAAGAAGCATATCGTAAGAGTCACCCCAAGAAGCATATCATAAGAGTCACCCTAAGAAGCATGTCGTAAGAGTCACCCTAAGAAGCATGTCGTAAGAGTCACCCCAAGAAGCATGTCGTAAGAGTCACCCCAAGAAGCATGTCGTAAGGGTCACCCCAAGAAGCATGTCGTAAGAGTCACCCCAAGAAGCATGTCGTAAGAGTCACCCCAAGAAGCATGTCGTAAGAGTCACCCCAAGAAGCATGTCGTAAGAGTCACCCCAAGAAGCATGTCGTAAGAGTCACCCCAAGAAGCATGTCGTAAGAGTCACCCCAAGAAGCATGTCGTAAGAGTCACCCCAAGAAGCATATCGTAAGAGTCACCCCAAGAAGCATGTCGTAAGAGCTGACTAACTGGGGGCTTCCTTTGAAGTCAGAGTGCAGGTCTTTCCACCGGAGTTTATAGCCATTGAACGCAAACAACAACAACATAAACTGTGCTGTGTCAACAAAAAAGCTAGCTGCAGTGTACCACTGCTATCTTTGAAAATATTACGCGGTGAGGCCCTCAATCTCTTCCAAATTGCAACTCTCATACTACTGTCCACAAGCCACGAAAACTATTTTTTTTAAACAGTCTTCCGTGGGAAATGAACCCTTGTAGTTGAGGATCATGGAATTGTTAACTACATTCGCTAAACTTTACAAATACTACATTAGACAAACACTATAAATTTGTGTCCACTATAATTATTTCAAATCTAAATACTACACTGGACACACTGTATAAGTTTACTTCTACTATAAATACTATAACTGTTAATACTATAACTATGAACACTTTAAACACTATAACTATTAATACTATAACAATTATTACTATAACTATGAACACTATAACAATTATTACTATAACGATGAACACTAAACACTATAGCTATTAATACTATAACTATAAACATTATAACTATTAATACTATAACGATGAACACTATAACTATTAATACTATAACGATGAACATTATAACTATAAACACTATAACTATAAACACTAACTATGAACACTTTAACTATAAACACTATAACTATAAACACTTTTAACTATAAACACTAACTATGAACACTTTAACTATAAACACTATAACTATAAACACTATAACTATAAACACTAACTATGAACACTTTAACTATAAACACTATAACTATAAACACTTTAACTATAAACACTATAACTATAAACACTATAACTATAAACACTTTAACTATAAACACTATAACTATAAACACTAACTATGAACACTTTAACTATAAACACTATAACTATAAACACTTTTAACTATAAACACTAACTATGAACACTTTAACTATAAACACTATAACTATAAACACTTTTAACTATAAACACTAACTATGAACACTTTAACTATGAACACTATAACTATAAACACTATAACTATAAACACTAACTATGAACACTTTAACTATAAACACTATAACTATAAACACTTTTAACTATAAACACTAACTATGAACACTTTAACTATAAACACTAACTATAAACACTATAACTATAAACACTATAACTATAAACACTATAACTATAAACACTTTAACTATAAACACTAACTATAAACACTATAACTATAAACACTTTAACTATAAACACTATAACTATAAACACTAACTATAAACACTATAACTATAAACACTATAACTATAAACACTTTTAACTATAAACACTAACTATAAACACTAACTATAAACACTAACTATGAACACTATAACTATAAACACTAACTATGAACACTTTAACTATAAACACTATAACTATAAACACTTTTAACTATAAACACTAACTATGAACACTTTAACTATAAACACTAACTATAAACACTATAACTATAAACACTAACTATAAACACTATAACTATAAACACTATAACTATAAACACTTTTAACTATAAACACTTTAACTATAAACACTATAACTATAAACACTAACTATAAACACTATAACTATAAACACTATAACTATAAACACTATAACTATAAACACTAACTATAAACACTATAACTATAAACACTATAACTATAAACACTATAACTATAAACACTATAACTATAAACACTTTAACTATAAACACTATAACTATAAACACTATAACTATAAACACTATAACTATAAACACTTTAACTATAAACACTATAACTATAAACACTAACTATAAACACTTTAACTATAAACACTATAACTATAATAGAGGACACTTACTGTGGTTATCAGCATTAATAGCAGACGACATCAGTATTTTCTCCACATCAGAGAGCTCCAAACTTTCTCTACTGACCCCTGACTGCCACCGCTCCAGTGCCAGTTTAGCAATATCATTGCCACCTGTATTACTGCAGACCATAACAGAGAAGGGATAAAAGCCATCAATAAATGCATGGGATAAAGCAGGACAACTGAAAAAAACAACGAACGCTTTCATTATCATCAACTAGACGGTCCTTTGCAGAAAAATCACTCTTGTTGGAAAGTCTCTCTTTCTCAAGCCAATTCTCCGGTCTTACGAGCTTTCATAGCCAACACATCTTCAATGTTTGTATCCATGTTTGTGAAGGTCTGTCTCATTTTCTGGAAACTACCCTCCTTCATCGTTCTCTCCAGACCTCATGATATTTCACATACCTCAGCTTTCACGACAGATGCTGTCTGTGAGGTAATCTCTCTGATGCTCAGATGATGTAGGATGTTTTTGTTCTTTTTTCGACTGCATTATCATACGTCAGTATTCCACTGTTGAGCATAGCCAGCCAGCCAGTCTATCCACCTGTTCACCTACTAACACACCGACAGTGCTCCTGACCCATGACCTCCGAAGGGTCTATTCTTTTTTTACCCCAAAAATCCCAGGATTGCAGATGGGGAAAATAAAAAGATCAAACTCAATGAACATCACTCACCTTAGAAACAGAAAGATGGCTCTACGGTAGACAACACCTCCTAACTGCTCATAGTAATCTATGTAAGGTTTCACAACATCTAAAAGGGTTGCCGGAAACTTGTCTACTTCATCAAAGATGAACATGGAGCGATCACAGATGGTTATATTTCCTTCAATCCATGATTTCAACTGATCCTGTAAGCAAAAGTGTTTCAGAACATGGTGAATTTAAAGGAAAGAATTTCTTTTCAATTCAAGACATTACCCGCATGTCTCATTGGGGGGGGGGGGGGGAAAGGGGGGGGGGGGAATGATGCGCTGCCCCCGAATAAACATATCATAAAAGGCAATGAATTAGGGTTGTTGTCTTCTAGGTCGGAGTGCATCTGCCTGAGAGGTAAGGAACCAACAATCTGTACACAAATAAGCCTGATCTGTAAAACAGATGTGCACACAAAACAAGTTCTGGAACAGGACCAAATTAAGATGAATGTAACAAGTCTCAATCAACAGATAAAATGACATTTTTGATTGTCACTTGTTTAATTTTTGTTATTTAGGTCTAGCTAGCTCTAAATACCTAAAGGCACGGAAAAGGGTCCTTACTTTGATGTAACTGTTTAATTTGAAGTTGACTCTCATTTAATTAGCCTGTTGATACAGACGAATCTCTTATTAAAACATCTGGTTGCATTTGTACATGTGTTTTCCTTTCTCTCCACTGAGCTTTCAATTTATAGTTTGTGTTGTGTTTATATACTACTTGGAACGCGACTGTTCAAATAAATGAGTCTTCAGGGCAAACATCCTTAGAAACATGCCTAGAAGAAGATCGGAGCATTTATGGGTATACTCAACGTGCAATGAAGATGACCGTGAAATGAACAAACAACGGACAATAAAAGTTCAAGTAAACTAGCTGAAAGGTCAATGTTATAGGTTGTTGCGTATCCTTTACAGGACGTTGCAGAACCAACCCTAACAGCCCCTGGCTGTTGTGTGGTTTCTCTAGGCAAGTTTACATCCAGTAGTTTGCCATTGCTTTCTGGACAGTCGGCTTTTTTGATACCACTGTCAAAACCAACACAAGGCGCGTGGCCCGCAGCTGGGATCGAACCTGGCATTACGAAGCGTTCGCATCGACTTAGCCACAGAGCCGACCAATGTTATAGGAAGAGGTAAATAGTCAAAATATAAAGGTCCACTTATCATTGGCCTTCTTGTTGTAAAGAAATATACTTCTCCCTCAGCGATCTAAGGTTATGAACTTACTCCAATATGGGCCATAAATTGGGGCAACAACTCAAGGTCTCTTTGTTTTCTCCAAAGCTCAGGTGTCAGGTCTACTGGGCGTGGTTTCACAGCTCCTCCAGGAGAGGAAAGGGGTCTCTGTGGTGAAGTGGTCAAATCAGTTTCCTAGCGCTCTGAAAGTCATGGGTTCATTTCACGGCTGCGTTGTTCGGTTCCTAGGTGCAAATATTATGGGGAATCCCGGGGGATCGTTGCCGCAGCTTCAGAGTTTGTGCTTTGCATGATGATCTTGGCAGGTGGCTAGTCATTCTACAGAGAGAAAGACCGTGCCATAAAGGATAAAAGCCAGTGTAATGAAGTTAACCCATTGACTTTTAACCTTAACCAGGAGAGGAAGTCTTGCAAGACATGCTGGAGTCTATTCAGTATGAAGATACTAGCAGAGAACTGTTTGGCTCATACTTAATTTACATGAGTGCTGAGTCTGCAAGTCCATAAAGAAGTACAATCATACCTTGTAAAACGGAAGTAATCCCTCGTGAGGAAATTCCTTAGTGGCTGAAATAAGATGAACGTAAGGACTGCGCAAGCCATCTTTGTAGAGGTTGTCAGCAATGATACTACTGACAAAGTTTTTGCCAACACCAGTAAGGCCGTGGAATGATAACACCAATGCCTTTGAAGGGTCTGATGACCGTAAATGACCCTTAATATGGCCAACCACAGTTCTCTGGACAAGATGCTGACCATGTAACTTTGATGTTAATGCAATCTCTAAACCTGCGGAGAAGAATTCACATTTTGGTGCTTTATTAATATCCTACCCCAGATGATGTCACAGGACAGTCCAATATTTTAGAGACTGGTAAGACTGGGTTTCCCGGCTTTCTGATGCTTTTAAAGACCCCAAAACATCTAGAACGGCCCTAAGCCCCAAACAACCTACATTCCATGAGAGAGTGCAGCCTAGGTCCCACGACTAAATGCAGCCTATCTACCACCCCCTGAAATATTAGACTGTCTCGTGGCCTGTGGATTTCCGCTGTTTGGGGTAGGATATTAATAGAGCACCCATGTTTTTATTATATAACAAGAAATTAAACTGTTTTAAAAAAATGCATGTTATCTGATGGCACATTTTTATTAGTTGACAGAAAAGCCTGTACACCTAAAAACTAGTAAAGATTTTAAATATCAAAATTGTGATAAAATTATGTTCCTTTCAGTAGCTATATGGTTTTGTTGTTGCTATATTTTTATTTTGTTTAATAGTATCAGCATGTTAAAAGAAATGAAGCCTTATTACAAACTTTTAAGAACTGAGTCTTAGTGAAAATCTTTGGATCCACTGAAATGCAAACAGCAGATAATGTACAGTAAGAAGCAACCACACTCATAACCTGTTTGAATCAGAAATAATTGCTGACGTCTTGAGAGCTAATAGATTGAAGTGGGGGGGGGGGGTGGGGGGGGGGGACAAATGTACGGCGTGAAGGATAACAGAGAGACAAAAACTGCATACACACAATTAAATGGGATAGATCATGAGGCAGACCAAGAAAACAGTAGATACATAATATACAAGCAGAACTACAAATACCTGGTATCACCAAATGGAAAGAGAAGGCCAATCGTAGAGATGAATGAAAGTGAGTGATATCTGCGGCAATGAACCTAACAGGCTTGGAAAGCTGAAGAAGAAGAAGGCGAAGGAAGAAGAAGTAGCTGGCGGATGAGAAGGAGGAAGAATGTGATCTCAAAAACTGGCTGTATAAAGTCAAAATGTTCAAAATTACTGCTATAACTTTTATCTCATATAGATTGACTTCTCTCAACAGAGCAGTAGTAGCCTAACGATGCTGCCTGGGCAAAATTTGAAGTTAAAAATCTACCGAAAGTATTTCAGGATTCTCGCTGGTGCTACAGAGCCTGTGCACTGTGCTGAGCTTCTTCGGACTCAGACTTGAGTTGGAAGAAGAACGGAGCACTTACGGGTTACACCCGTGTGCCGTGATGTTGATTTGGTGTTCAAAACCTCGAACCTCTCAATAGAGTAGCTGGTTGCCTGCACTATCCACACTGAAGTGTGTGTTTTTTTTCCCTTCAAATATACCTTAGCTCTGAGGTTGGCCCAGCTTTACAAGGGTACCAGATAAGGTCCTTGGAAGTCTATAAAAATACAAATCTGGCATCATTTGCCTGATTCTCTACTGGTGTGAAAAGAGTCTTTTCCTGCTGACAAAGTACCAAACATGCCTCAAAGTGTGTAAATGGAACCTTTATTTTTATTTTACTTGACATATAGCTAAGAGTCAAATGTCAAGCGGGCCGGCGGGCAAATTTTGTAACTTTTTGGAAATAAAGTTTGTTCATTCTTTTTCTTTCTCCAGCCTTTTCCTTTTTCTTCTCCTACCCCTTCTCCTCTGGTCTTGTTCTGTTTTTCGACGTCAGGTTTTGAAGAGACATCAGGTTCGAGGCTCGGTATGGGATATGTAGATGCTGGTATTTATGGCTTCGGATATTTCATCCATCCGTTGTTTACGTGCTTGACCTTAAGCTCAGTTTCTATTATGTATATGTGATAGGGCTCTCTGTGGTGCACTTTCTGGTGATAGTAACATACAGTTAACAATTTCATTGCCTAGCATTCATTAATTCAAAATACAGTCAACATCCCCGTGTGGGTTCTGGTGCCCCATTGTAGAGAAAACAACAATAGACCCACTGCCTGCCCAAAAGCATGTCGTAAGAGTTAACTAATTGGGAGCTTCCTTTGAAGTCAGAGAACATCTGCCTGAGAGTCAAGGAACCAACAGTCTGCATGCAAATATTCAGACCTGTGAAACGGATGTACACGCAACACTCAGTTTCTGGAACAGGACTAGAGTCCAGAAGTGGACAAACCACCAGAACCTTTCCGCTGGAGTCTACAGCCGGCAAACGCGAAGAAGAAGATGAAGAAGAAGTAAACAAATAAAGTTTTAACACAAACACTTATCTACCTGTAATGTTTTCTATAATCCACCTATTGTTACAGCAGGGAACAAATCGGCACCGCAATGCATCATAGCTGGTGTAAATGAGTGACCCCACAGCCGCAATAACTGCAGTGACTCCCGTGACTGGTTCAATACTAAGGCTGGGGCTAATACAAGACACAATGATAATGAGAACACTGGCCTGAATCCACATGTTACTTGCAATGCAGGCGGTGGTTTATCTCACTCAGTGCTCTTGAAAACTGACCATTACTACTGAACAGCTTTCAGTGTCCTAAATCTGAGGCAGGTGTATCTAGGTTTGAGGTACCAGGGATATGATGAAGTACACTTCATCTAATGGAGGGGAAAAGAAAACATATAAACAAAACAATAGTTATGTTAAATAAAAATTATTTCTGGAACAAGAATAAAGTCCAGAAGTGGATGATCAACCAGATCTTTGCGCCGGAGTTTGCAAACAGTGAACGATGAGAAGATGAATCCAATAAATAAGATTATTTAAAAGAGTAAAAGTGAAGGACCCTTTTCTACACCTTTTGGTGTATAGGGCTAGACCTATATTTTATAGATCAATCGGCACAAGATGGGTCATGTGGTCAGCATCACGCCTGCCACCTTTACTTCCCGGGACTGCACCCGGTACCCACTCAAAGCTGGGTCAACATGGGAGCCAAAGTCATTTTTGAAAAAAGTCAGGCTCTACCAGAGAGCGAACCCACGACCCTCCGATCCACGGTGAGTGTCTAGCAGCTCCGCCATGGTGACTTCTAATAAGATTATTTATTTAGGAATATCACAAAAAAGTGCATTACTACAACACAGTTTCTTACTATAACTAATTTAACTGCACTATCACACATAAATAAATATAATTTAAAAAAATATATATATATATAATTGTGGGGATGGAGAGTGCTAAGAAAGGACTTTCACTGAATATTAATAAAACAGAAGTAATAGTTATATCAAAGAAGAAGATAACTCCACATTGTGATATCTCAATTGAAGGAAAAATACTTAAACCAAGTCAATAAAATCAAATATCTGGGAACAATCATATCATCCAATAGAAAATGTGTGACAGAGATTACAAATAGAATAGGTCAAGTGAAAGCTGCACTTCAGAAAATAAAAAAAAATTTTATGCAATAAATAGCTCTCATTTAATGTCAGAAAGCGGGTGCTAAAATGTTACATAGAACCTGTTCTGCTGTATGGCAGCGAATCTTGAAATGTCAGTGAACAAATTATGAAGAATCTGGAAGCAATAGAGATGTGGTTTCTGAGACGAATGTTACGAATACCTTGGACGGCCAGAGTAACTAACAACTATTGTTTCACTGAAACTAATGAAAACAGATCTCTATATATATAACAATAAGAAAGAGACAAACACTGTTCTTTGGCCACTTGATGAGAAGAGAGACATTGGAGAACATCGTGACAACTGAAAAAAATCAGTGGAAAGAGAGATGATGCTGGATCGGCTGAAATGATGGCATGGAGGGATATCATCAAGAGAGCTATTCCAGTCAACCAGGGATCATGATCTGTGGAGACACATGAGCGCCTACACCAGCTGGCGGGGCACATGATGATGATGATGATCACCACAGATAGGAACTGCAACACAGCTGGATTTGACTAGTGATGACGCTTTGTGTTGAAGCATCACTAGCACCTCAACTGTATGTTGGCATGTATAAGTAATGTACACTTCTTCATGCCAGGGCAAACCAGGGATATGATGCTAAATAGTGGCATATTCTTTAGGTTAGCTAATATCATTTAAGTTGTTGCATTTCTTTGGTTTTAGTTATATTTGGTAGTTCTTTCAAATTTTATATATCGAGATTTCACTTTTGTCGGCTCTGTGGCTAAGTCATGCGAAAGCTTTGTAATGCCGGGATGCCGGGTTCAATCCCAGCTGTGGGCCATTGCCTTGCGTTGGTTTCGACAGTGGTATCAAGAAAGCTGACCGTCCAGAAAGCAATGGCAAACTACTGGACGTAACTTTGCCTAGAAAAACCACACAACAGCCAGGGGCTGTTGGGGTTGGTTCTGCAACGTCCTGTAAAAGGATCCGCAACTAACCCTAATTTTACTTTTAAACATAACAGCTGGAAAGAGATTCAAACACTGAATCCAACGTTAGCTCAGTGAAGCCTATAGGTCAATTATAAATTGAGATATAAGTATAATCACATTTTTACGATGGAAAACATCACCCTAAAAAACACTTTTTTTTACTCACTAAGTTTCAGTTCAGGAACGGCAGTGTGTCTCCAGTTTGAGTCCTGAGCTTGATCCGATGTGCCTATTTTTTCGCATTCTTTCTGTGCGTTATTCAACACCTTTTGACTTTATTTACAGAACCCCATCTTAAACAGTCTTTTTTCCCCTTCTTTTTGAAAATTGTCTGCCCCAGGTTACTTCATTCATCTCATCGAAGTACTGGGAGAAGAAGTGAAGGATCTAACCAAATATGTGGACTCTCCTCCGACCTTCGTCACCATATTATGGCAACCAAACAAATAGCCTAACAGTAGGATTTCAGTTGTGCGTAAAATGCGGACTTCCTCCGACGAACACATCCTGGCAAAACTAGGATTGCTGTCCGTTGACAATTTCGAGAAACGCAACAATACACACTATAATAGCAACATGGCAGGGAGACCAAGCACTCCAAAACAGTTTAGCGATAGTGTTTTTCTGATTAAACTCACCGCCAAGTGTATCCCTTGCTACGGGTGGGCTAAACAAGATGTCTGGAACTCATGAGCAGCAGCTACCGCATCTCCTGCAACTTCCTCCAATTTATTTGCTCGTGAATCCCAGCCATCTAGTTTAGCCCCTCATCCGCGCCGCGTGTAGCGGCGTGGGAAACACTGTCGGCAGTGCGGCATAGTTGCAGAAACAGGTCCTAATTAACTTAAGTTTAACATATCGATGAGACCCTGTTAGAGTATTTGTTTGCTCTCGATAATATTGGCCCGTTATTCGGAGGCAATCCTAGTTTTGTTGCAATTTCTTCCTCGGCAGGCACTTCGCATTTTACACACAACTGAGGCCCTGTTAGGGTATTTGTTTGGCCGCCATAATAAATATGGGGACGAAGAAGTTCGGAGGAGAGCCAAAATGTGTACTCAACACTGAACGAAGGTCTGAATTAATTGATGCCGTCATTCCATACAGTACTTATTCAAAATAAATATAATACCAAACTATGTTTATCTCAGAAAGTGAAATTAAAAGCTTTATGGTATGTTACTACCGTCTTACCGTCAAATGGCTCAGATACACATCATCCTTTCATCAGAAATGTTTTCTTCTCTAAACAACTGGGAGTCTGGAACTATCTCTGTCATTGAAGAGTCGATCGTCAGAATTATCCGCCCCTAGGCTTTCGCTTCTTTTTCTTCTTCAGCATAACTGGAACTCTGCGCTGGCTGCTGAAGATGAGGACGGGGCATGCATGGGAATGCCCCGAATGCTGTGATGTTAATTCTTGACTCGGATCAACTTCAGCATAATAAGCCTATGACAATGCCAATGTAAAACATGCTAGGAGGTGACAATTTTAGAGAGCTACAGGAAATGTTTAGCCACTATACTATACCAGAAAGATGAGGGTTAGCATACATCTTAAAGATCACTTTGAATATCCACAAAGATAAAATACACAATATCTTGTTTGGGATGTCCAATTTCAGCTCAAAGTATTAGTAGGATATACAGTTTTCAGCTCAAGATATTATTATGGTCACCTTACCTTTAACCAATCTGCCTAACTTCACCGTCTAGTTCCTAACTCTATGTTTTGTTTGTTCTGTTTTGTTCTTCTTCTTTGACCTGTTAACTCCACCTCAGAGACTTTCTACTTGTATTATTGGCATTTTTTTTTCATAGTGCATCTTGATAGAACGGCAGCGTCTGTTCTTTGCCTCTTGATTTATTGGAATTTGTTTAGTTCTGGAACCGCGTTCAGGCTTTACATATACGTAACAATCTCGATAACATAAATCCACTAGGGACTGAAAAATCACAAGTTCGTGTTAAAGAAATTCGTGCTCAGTGAGAATTTATAGATGTATTATGAATATTACACCCCTGCTACAACCGAAATGTTGTTCACATCGACAGAGTGTTCGTCATAAGATAGTTCTTGTTAACAATGTTTTGCTGTAGAAACAACTAGGATTGTGTTTGTTACTATGGAAACTCAAACAACTGGAATTGTGACTATCAGTTTTTTTTCTTCTCCTCCTACCACCAAATGACTTTCAGGTGTGTTGTGAGCGACGTTCTGTCAAGGACAGCATGATTGATCGAATCTGTAGATATCTTCATTTCCAGCTGCACTGTGATGTGACCAAAAAATCTAACAGTTTTAATACGTTTAAACTATTTCTCTACTAGGTACTGAAATATTTATAAAAAAAAATAACGGTCCGATAGTTGAGATATTTGTTAATCAAGTAATTATGATTGAAGTTTGTTATCTTGTAATTTACCAAGTGTACTTCAGGATGGAATATTGGACGGGAAATAAGTCGGTGAAGATCTATTTCTTTTTTTTTTTTTTTTTTTTTTTTTTTTGCAAATCATAAGTTTGAATGGGTAATTGACGATTATGTTTGGTTGATTAGAATCAACGCCCCTGTGTTTGGGCAGCACAGGCGCACTGCCACAAAGAAAACGTTGGGGTGGGGCTCCTCAACTCCCTAATAATTGTTTGGGGGGGGGGGGCATGGTAAAAAAAAAAGGTGGGGGATTTAAGGGGTTGAATGAGCAATTGAAATGTATGCCAAATTAATTGAAAGAAAATTAAGACCATTAGTAGATGAACAACTTTAAGAAGTCCAGATGGGTTTTAGACGTAACAGGTAACAGAAGCTGCGCAGCTGCAGTATCTACATAAAGACAGTTGACAGAAAGAGCAACAGAGTATGATAAGACATGCAAAGTCGCATTTATAGACCAGGAAAAGGCATTTGACAGAGTGGATAGGAATATGTTGTGGAATTGCTTAAGAAGATATGGAATCAGCAAACATCTAACTGATGTGTGTGAGAGCTTATATACATCAAGTAAAAAGTTGCATACGAACAAAAGCAGGTACATCATAGCCTCTCGAAGTAAATTCAGGAGTAAGACAGGGATGTGTGCTATCTCCCCTGCTTTTTATAACATACAGCGACAATATATGCAAAGAAGAAGAGAGCGAAGAAAAGGATAATATCTCAGAATTGTTATTTGCAGATGACCAGATATTAATAGCTGAAACAGAAGAGAGTTTACAGAACCATATAAACCAAGTCAAAACTAAGTGTGAGAAATATAATATGAGGATAAGCATTGATAAGACAGAGGCAAGGGTTATAGGCAGAGAAGAAGAAACCATATCAGTTAAAGTAAATAACAAATAAATTAAACAAACGAGTGAATTTAAATATATAGGATCGTGTTTCACCTCAGATGGAAGAATGGATAGAGAAATCAACACACGATGTGCGAAAGCAAATCATGTTATGGGACAGTTAACACCGCTTCTGACGCATAGAAATATACCCCTCTCAACCAAAGAAAAATCATAAGAACGGTTTTTTGGCCGACATTGTGCTACGAGTGCCCAACATGGACCCTAACTACAATTAATGAGCGGAAGATGGTAACAATAGAGATGAGATGTCTCAGGAGAGCTGCGGGTGCGACAAGAAGAGATAAAATAAAGGATGAAGAAAAACTAGAAGAAGACTAGGACTAAAACCAGTCATACAATTCTTTAAAGAACAATAAATGAGATGGTTTGGCCACCTGACGAGAATGCCCTGGTACAAACTGCCACAGAGAGCCACGCTGAAGAAATATAGCGAACACAGGCTAAGGGGAAGACCACGCAAGTTATGGAGCGACAACATCAAGAGCAACCTAACAGAAATGAACAACAACTTGTACAATGCGTTGGAGAAAGCACACAAACGATCCTTACAGCTCCCGATGAGGTAAATGGGGGAAGAAATCAAATTAATAACAGAGGGAAGGAATATAAAATGAGAATAAACACTACGAAGACAGCTATAATAGCGATAGGAAGACAGAAAGACAATTTAGAAATAAAATAAAAAACCCCGCCTCGAGACAAACAGAGGAATTTAAGTATTTGGGAGCAATTTTCATATCCGATGGAAAACTGGACAGAGAAATTAGCTAGTGATTTGCCAATGTTAATCAAGTACTGGGGCAACTGTCTCCCCTGTTGACACACAAGCAGATACCCGGGAGTACTAAAGTGAATCTTATTAGAACTATTTTTGGCCAAGACTATGCTGTCAGTGCCAAACGTGAAAACTTACATCCTCTAATGAACGTAAAATTGTGACAACATAGATTAAATGTCTTAGAAGAGCTGCAGGAGTTTCAAGGAAAGACAGAATACGAAATCAGACAAATGCTAGGAATAAAGCCAGTCTTTTTAAAGAACAACAAATGAAGTGGTTTTGACGTCTAACAAGAATGTCCTGGTAATATCTACCACAGCGAGCCACACTGAAACGTTACAACCGGTATAGAGCATGGGGAAAACCTCGTTAAATATGGAGTGACGGCATAAAGATTAGCCTTACAGAAATGAACATCAATCTCAATAGTGTTCTAAGAGAGTTGATCAACGAACGTCACATCTCCCCCCTGCCCCTCTCCCCCGACACTTCACTGAGGTACAAGGTGGAAGAGAAAAAGAAGAAGTTAGGCTACTGTAGTTTTACTGAGCTTGGTGGAAACGTTTGCTTGCGTGTATTAAAATAAAACTATGTACACATACTGTGATATTCACTTTTTTTTAAAAAATCCTGAGCCACCAGTGACATCAATTGCTTTCTACTTGACCCATTCATGATATTAATTTTAAAAAGAGAGAGAAGTTATTTAACTTCTGAAACAAAGAAACATCGATTGTCGGAATTCTTCTTACTAAACATTTAGTGCAGTTTACTTTCATTTCTCATCTATTTAAAGCATAAAGTTGATTCTAAACTAATGTTTATGTATCTATATGTTTAAACTAAAAAAAAAAAAACCCCGTATTTAACAAATTTCTTCAAACTGATTATTGTTATGTAGTAATTTTAACTGGACACAATAACCAGTGTCACTTAATTGTTTTTCTGATACGCTTGGGTCGCCAAGTACACGCTAAAGATAACACAGACAAGAGTCGCGACTGATAAGTCAATGAACTCTGAAACCGCATAGTCTGTATCAGTGGTTTTCAACCTTTTCTCAGCGAACTCCGCCCCTCCCCAACACGTCCGTAAAAAAGTGTGATTAAAAAGTATGATTAAAAGAATGGGATAACCCGGAAAACCCCAAGCACTATCAACAACAACTTGGAGAAAAACATCCACATAAATCAAAGTGCCAAATAGAATAATGTCCTTGACTTTTAGTCTACATTTGTTAAATCTGTAATGAAAGTGAGGAAAGAAGGTTAATATGGCAGGTTACTACAAGTACAAGCGAACTCAATTTTAAAATGGCATGACCCACCACTTCCCTCCCCTTTTTCTTTAAACTTTCCTCTGCCCTCTAAAGTTCGTAGCCCTCAGGTTGAAAACCACTGGTGTCGCGGTAATTCCAATCACGGGCGTGAGGGGAAAGTCAAGGCCATTGTGAGGTGTAGAAGCAGATCACCTCGGGCGCCAGCTTTCTCTGTGCTGGCTTTACAGGATATCGTACAAGACTCCTGCTGCATGTCCCCGTCGTGCGCCGTAGATAATGGCTCAAATAGGCATTAGCTTAGATGGCAGGGGATCTCGAAGCTGGTGATTTAGTGTTTAGTCTGGCTGGCTGTCAGCAGCCCACCGCCAACTCTCAAAACTCTTTTGGAACTAAAGTAAATCCCGCTAGCCGAAGATACCACTAAATGACAACCCTCAGTTAAAACGTCTGTCGAGTGAAAGAATAACTGAACTGCTGAGACTCAGCCCTAGACCAAAAGATTTGCTCGCAGCTTAAACGAGGAACATTTCCTGTGGGGAGTTTCTTGTTGTCGACCCTCAACGTCGTTGTCGCCGCGCTGGGGTACACCACAACAACCACTGTCAGTCTGCTGGTTAGGTTCAGGTGTCTGACAAATACACGCCCTAAGGCACACCAACAAAATCTCAAACGTCCGACAGTCAAAAGTCCTACAGATTCGCAGAAAGGTTGGAATCGACGTTACCACTGGCCCCACTCGCCCGAATGTCGGGACCAAACACATCAAGCCATACGTTATGCATTTTTTTTTTCATGCTGTCGTGCTAAATGTAGAGTCGAAAAAAAGTTTAAGGTGTCTGAAGTGATGAAGAAGAATATATCTATGCGAAGTCCGGGACCCCCGGGCTGCTCCCTGTGTATCTCCGGAGGGCGCAGCAAGTGACAAGTGGATCGAGATACGGTTGTAAGGTTAAGCAGTCATGCTCTGGACGTAAAGACTCCTTGGGCGAGCCCAGGACCAGAGTGTCATCTGACGGCTCTGCATTTATGGATGCCTCTTTGAATAACGGAAAATGTCCATGATCTGCCCTTGCCTTCCTCTGCGGACCGAGGAGTCTCTTTGCGGTTGCCCTAGATGGGTTCCTCAGGGGCAACTCCTGTAGATAAAGGGTCAAAGAGGACACCACACAAATGAGGCAACATCATGTCCCACGAAACAGCGGCCACAGTCATCCTAGTTATAGTAAAAATGTCTTCCTCTGAAGTCGGAGCACATCTGTCTGAAAGAAAGAGAACAAAATGCCCACACAAATAAACCAGTAAAACGGATGTACACGCAAAATGCAGGTCTTGGTACAAAGCCAAAGTCCAAATGGACGAACAAAGCCGCCGGACACATAACCTGTGAACTCGAAGAAGAAGAAGAAGAAAAAAAAATCATCATTATGTTTCTTTCCGAGTCACATATCATTATCATCATGTGCCCTACCAACTGGCGTAGGTGCTCATGCGTCTCCAGATCACGATCCCTGGTTGACTGGAACAGCTCTCTTGATGATATCCCTCCATGTCATCGTTTTAGCCCATCTAGCATCGTATCTCTTGGTCTACCTCTACCCCGTTTTCCACTGATCTTTCCAGTTGTCACGATGTTCTCCAATGTAAGCAATCATATTCTACTAGCGAACGGACTAGTCGACGTCTGGCTGGTTATGTGGTCAATTGACTCTTTATTCTTCCTAAAATGGCTTGGCCCTCAGTGACATTGGAGCCTGGGGTCTACGGCTTATTGAAACCAGCTCCTTCTCTGCCTGTCCGTCTGCATGTCTGTCTGTGTAATCTGCCATAGCTATGACCAAGTTCGGTGCCCCATATATATGTTTGACGCCCGGCTCGCTAGCTTAGTTGGTTTAACCTAACTTTGCGGCGAACGGGTGACGAACTCCTTGTGGCCCAGGTTCACGCCCGGGGGTAGGCAGAAAAGCCATATTTCTTCCAGATTTACAGTATCTATCATGGACTCAAGGGTTGCGATATCCATAGTACCGAGCCAAATGGTTAAACAACTCATGATTTCTGGATATTTAATTAAATTAAATATGTTTTACCGTTATATGACGGCTGCCATGAGAACATTATTTACTTACTGGAGGCACACAATTGTGCTAATGGGGATGACGTCAATTGTAACAATTGCGAATAGGTAAGAAAATAAAGGTATAAGGATGCCATCGTCCTCTTCTTCTTTTCTTCTTCTTCTCCTCCTTCTCTCTTCTTCTATTTCTTTTACCATACTACTATTAATGTTGAAGCTGCTGTTCCTACTACTACTTCTTCTCCTCCTCCCTCTCCTCCTCCATTTTAGTCCTATTATTTATATTATTATTCACCCTTTAAGGCGCGGTTGGCACGTTATATTGAGGCTTACAGCTAGGATGCGATATTTACACTTTTCGGCCCAAAACATCCGATTTCAGTATATCCGTATTTTACGACATGTTCGTTAAGGAGCAGTGTTTTTGTACCAAGACGGGGATCGATGTGAACGATTAAATCAATAACAATGAGTCATCTTCCCACGTGGAAGCATATACCCTCTGCGCCCCCCCCCTTCCCCCCTTTTGTTTTTGTCCCACCACCACACACACACAAAAACACCATATTGATTGTACAAGGCAACAGATCAGGATATTTCCTTCAAAGTCGGAGTGTACAGCCTGAGAGTTGATTAGTCAACAGTTTATAAATAAGCTGTACTGGTGAAAGGAATGCAAGCAAAACTCAAGTCCTGAAACAAGCGCAAAGTTCAGAAATGGATGAACAAACCAGAGCAAAGTCCAGAAATGGATGAACAAACCAGAGCAAAGTCCAGAAATGGATGAACAAACCAGAGCAAAGTCCAGAAATTGATAAACAGACCAGAGCAAAGTCCAGAAATGGATGAACAAACCAGAGCAAAGTCCAGAAATGGATGAACAGACCAGAGCAAAGTCTAGAAATGGATGAACAAACCAGAGCAAAGTCCAGAAATGGATGAACAGACCAGAGCAAAGTCCAGAAATGGATGAACAAACCAGAGCAAAGTCCAGAAATGGATGAACAGACCAGAGCAAAGTCTAGAAATGGATGAACAGACCAGAGCAAAGTCCAGAAATGGATGAACAGACCAGAGCTAAGTCCAGAAATGGATGAACAGACCAGAGCAAAGTTCAGAAATGCATGAACAGACCAGAGCAAAGTCCAGAAATGGATGAATAGACCAGAGCAAAGTCCAGAAATGGATGAACAGACCAGAGCAAAGTCCAGAAATGGATGAACAGACCAGAGCAAAGTTCAGAAATGGATGAACAGACCAGAGCAAAGTCCAGAAATGGATGAACAGACCAGAGCAAAGTCTAGAAATGGATGAACAAACCAGAGCAAAGTCCAGAAATGGATGAACAGACCAGAGCAAAGTCCAGAAATGGATGAACAAACCAGAGCAAAGTCCAGAAATGGATGAACAGACCAGAGCAAAGTCCAGAAATGGATGAACAGACCAGAGCAAAGTCCAGAAATGGATGAACAGACCAGAGCAAAGTCCAGAAATGGATGAACAGACCAGAGCAAAGTCCAGAAATGGATGAACAGACCAGAGCAAAGTCCAGAAAGTGATGAACAGACCAGAGCAAAGTCCACAAATGGATGAACAGACCAGAGCAAAGTCCAGAAATGTCTGTTTTCTGGTGGAAAGTTCTGGTTGTTCGTCCACTTCTGGACTGCAGTCCTGTTCCAGAACCTGAGTGTTGCGTGTGCATCCGTTTGACAGATCTGACTAATTTGTATTCAGACTGTTGGTTCCTTGCCTCTCAGGCAGATGCACTCTAACTTTGAAGAAAGCTCCCAATTAATCGACTCTTACGACATGCTTTTGGGTAAGCGGTGGGTACATTTTTGTTTTCCCTTTAATAGGGCCCTGGAACCCAAACGGGGAACGTACATGTAATTTCGACAATCGACCAGACACTTGTTCCTCTGCTTATACAAAATAATTAAAAGGGATGGGGGGGGGGGGGGGGAAGGGGGGGGGTGGATATTTATAAGAAAGCTCTTTCACATATAAAAGTCGCATCTTGATCAGTCAATAGTTAAATTAGTGTTCCCATCAGCTGTTGTACACAAACAGCTCAAACGATTTCTCCCTGGGGTTGGAGTTTGCTGCTCACAAGCAGACTTAGGCTAACGACATGCAAGCAGGTCACCGTCAGTTGAGCAAGGAGGCAGGCCTAATGTTTAGGTAATGTCAGCAGGACGGGAGGAAGAGAGGAGGAATTAGCAATGTTTACTTACGTTACCAGCAGGTATTTCACTTTTTTTGTAAAATGTCCATGTTGCATTATGATATACGGGCACACAAAGCCTACACGTGAGTTATATAGAATAGTGTGTTATGTGTTTAACAATGTAGTTTCCTAGTTTTCGTATATTCTGCTGGCCAGAGAGATTTTGTGATTTCTGTCAGAGAAAGTGTGATTTCTGTCAGAGATATTTCAGTTAAAGTGATTTTGTGTATTCTTATTCGTAGTATTGTGAATTTATGTGATGTGCTGATGAAGGCTTTCACGCTTCAGCGTTCACTTGTCGTTTATTTGTGTGATAATATGAAGCTGCTTGATTCTACTTTTATTTTGGTTTCATGTCTTCTGGTGTGGGCTAAACTAAGAACTCTGGCGAAATTTTTCCGTTCAGTGACCAACTAATTCTCAGTGACCTGCTGTTCACTCAGCTGTGTCGTAGGATTGGTCATGCTTGAATGAAGATGGACAATGTCCTGTTGCGTAACGTCACAGTGTCACATCGAATGGCCAGGAGTTCCAGTCACATGAGACAGTATTGTTACAGCCATTATATAGGCAAGGCAGGTCTGGGATTCGGGCCTTGTTATCACTAGTTTCAACCATTGAACACGCTGGAGTGAAAGTAACAGAAACACTTGATTTACTTCATCTATGTAAGAAATTAATTACTAACTTACTAGCAATGCAGTTTTATTATTATTACTAATATTAATTATATTAATTATATCAACAATAATGTTGATAATAGAGAGAAAAGGCACATATGTCCATAATGTAAGGTGTAGGCTACTAGTTTGAGTTTTTTTTCTTTTATTAATAATAATTATTCTCTGCATAATCTTGACCAAGTCACCCACATTGATTTATACTAAATATGAGTGCAGCATCATATGCCTCGGTGCACTGTGGCATAAAAAAGGTCTTTTATTTTTTTAATTCCAGTTGACCTTTATTTTTCAAAGACTATTTGTACCTATTCCAGTGAGGTAACTGAGGTAAGTTAATGAGGTAAGCCACAGAAGGCTCAGGTTCAATGACAGGTTTCCAAGACTCATCATTTAAAGTAGTATTGAGAACAGCGGAGAACAGTATAACTAGAATGTCTTTGCATTGGAACCCACAGGGGCATAGGAGTAAAGGAAGGTCATAAAACACATGAAGAAGAGAGCTGGAGAATGAAGTTAGAAAGATGGGGAGGACATGGGGAGAGCTCCATGTAATAGCGACAGATAGAATGGCTGGGCATGAATTGGTTGAGGGCCTGTGCTTCATTGGGGGGATGAAAGGCAGAAGAAGAAGAAGTTTAGTAGTATGCATGTTAGAGGGAGCAGCTGTGGTGTAGCAGCTAAATGCTAGAAGGTTTGGGTTCAGATCCAAATGGAATTGGACTTCTTTTTTTTTTCAAACGTGACATTATCTCTTTGAGTCCCAGGGAACGCATCATACGTTTATAGGTTTCTACCTAGAAGCCCAATGAACGCATGATGTGATGATTTTATGACTCTCTTTACTACCCCCTGGGCCTGTGATGCTAAACCCCCTGGGACTCAAAGAGTTAACCCCCAGGTCGACCCAGTCTTAAATGGTTACCAGGTAAAAGTCATGGGAAGTACCCAATATGCCAAAGGCACATGATAGTATTTGCTAGTTTCTATATAGTGATGGAATCTTCCAATGAGGCAATGTACAACAGGAAGTGTTGAGCATGAAGAATTTAAGCTGCATGGCTACTGCAGTCGCCACGAATTGCAAGTTACCTTATCTTCTATGGCAGTACTTTTCCTGATTTGATATTCTGACAAGGCAATATTGTTTACAAGTTTTACCTGTTTTTGATATTCTAACACAGCAGTACTGTATTTTTAAGTTTTACATTTTATTTTCACACAGCAGTACTGAGTACTGATTTCAAGTGTTACTTGTTTGTCTGTTTTAGCATGGCAGTACTGTTTTCAAGTTTTACCTATTTTATATTCTAACACCAGTAGTACTGTTTTCAAAGTTTTAGTAGTTTTACTTGTTTAACATTCTAACAGACCAGTACTGTTTTCAATGTGTACCTGTTTTATTTTCTAACATAGCAGAACCATTTTCAAGTTTTAATATTTTTATAGTCTAACTAGGCAGTACTGTTTTTTTTTTTCCAACTTTTATTTGTTTTTATCCTTAAACAAGTCATTGTTATTTTCAAATGTTACCTGTTTTCATCATCACTAGTCAGCTGTGTTCAAACAGATTTCTCACAGTTGTTTCTGAGGTCAGCTGTCTATTTAAACATGTGACCATCATCATCAATTGTAAAAATAAATGTGTGAAGGCCATGTGTTGATAACAGTATCCTATCTGGCCCCATTTTCACATGACTGTTTGACCAGTGGGTGACCCTTGGCAGGGAGGTACTTTAGTAATATACACCTGAATTAGTTCTCGGTTAAGTGCATTTTTAATTAAGCCATATTGATCTGATTTTTATTTAGGTTAATTTTCTTTATGGGAGAAACCTGTAAGGGAAAAATGATTTGACTAAAATTTTACACAAGACTGCAATATGTCCAATGTTGTATGAGTATCTTCTCCTTCTTCTTTGTTCACCGGCTGTAAGCTCCGACAGAAAGTCCGGATCTTTTGTCCATCTAGACTTTGGCATTGTGCCGGGGCCTGAGTTTTGCATGTACATCCATTTTACTGGCCTATTTGTGTGCTGTTGGTTGTTCCTTGCGGCTCAGGCAGAGGCACTCTGATTTCAAAGGAAGCTGCCAATTAGTCAATTCCTAGGACATGCTTGTTGGGAAGGCAATGGATCTGTTCTTGTTTTCCCCTCAGTGGAGTCCTAGAACCCACACGGGAAGTAAGAGTATAGAAATATAGAAATAAAGTACCCTTTTTTACGCCTTCATGTGTGTTGGGCATATAAGGCTAGACCTGTATTTTATAGATCAATTGTGCCTTGGTGGGTGATCTGGTCATCATCACGCCGACCACCTTTTCTTCCTAGAACTTTACCTGGTACATATTTAAGGCTGGGTCAACCTGGGAGCCGAGTTTATTTAAAAAAAAAAAAAAAAAGTCTTGCAGTGTCCTGATTTGAATCCAGGACCTTCGGATCCACAGGTGAGCATCTAGCTGCTTCACCACAGTGGCTTCCCGTACAGAAATAGGATATTTCTGATAAACTACTACTCATCAATTCTGTATAATGCCAAATCTGCACAACACAGATTATACTGGGAGCTGAGATTATACTTAGAGCTGAGATTATACTGGGAGCTGAGATTATACTGGGAGCTGAGATTATACTGGGAGCTGAGATTATACTGGGAGCTCAGATTATACTGGGAGCTCAGATTATACTGGGAGCTCAGATTATACTGGGAGCTCAGATTATACTGGGAGCTCAGATTATACTGGGAGCTGCTATAAAATAGTGACTAGACTCTTGCCTGCTGACCAAAATAACTTAGGTTTGAATCTGCAGCAAGACTAATGCATTTTTCTAGAAACAGAAGGTATCTGTATTCACCATAAAGTGTATTAAAAAAAAGGTGCCGGTAATCAACACACTCAAAAACATGATGCTTAAAATAAAAAGTGGGGAGGGGGTGCTGGCATAGTGGGTTAGTTCCATAAAAGTCCCCCCAGAGACCGCCCATATACACATTAACTTACTTCTGATTGGTTGACCTTGAGTCACCCGACCTTCGCACACTGCTACGGGGGTGTTCAGCAATGCCGTTGATATCGCGTGTTGTATATTTAAGCACGCCAGCACTTTTAACACTACAAAAACATTTAGAAACTGGGTCTAACACACAACACCCCTAGAGAGGGCTGCAGCCTATGTCACAGGCATTCTCTTTCTCAGAAGAAAAATGTCAATGAAAGACAAGCCAGAAATCAAACAACATAGCGGCACACCCCCCCCCCCCCCCCCCCCCCCCCCCCCCCCCCCCCCCACCCCCCTCCCCACCCCCCCCCCCCCCCCCCCCCCCCGCGCGACAGCAGACCAGTCCAAAAAAGTTATTAATAAACCGTGACCTAGTTTGTTTGGGGAGACAAACATGGAACTAAATGTATTGCGTTTTGTCCGAAAAAAATCCCAGGCCAAGGTTTTTTTTTTTTAATTGACCTTGGTTCCAATGTCCACCCAGCTTAATATGGCTACCAGGAAATGTCCTGGCAGGTAAAGGCTGCTGACATGGTTTATCTTCTTCACATTCACCAGCTTTGAACTCTAGCAGAAAGTTCTGGTTGTTTGTCCACTTTTAGACTTCAGTCGTGCTTAAAAACTTCAAGTTTTGTGTGCGCTACCATTTTACAGATCTTAGGCACATTTTGTGTGCAGACTATTGGTTCCTCATCTCTCAGACAGATTGACTCCTTCAGAGGAAACATCCCTGATTAGTTCACTTTTAGGACATGTTTGTTAAAGGGGTCAGTGGATCTGTGTTTTTTTTTCGTTTTTTTTTAAAACTGGGCTCTGACACTCACACAGAAAATAATATATTATTGCTACATTTTATTGACTAATAAATAACACCTTTAAAATTGTGGCTGTTAAAACTGTATGGCTTTCTTTAGGTGCCTAAACAGTATTTAATATGTGGATATATTTAACAACACCTTTAAAATTGTAGCTGTTAAAACTGTACGCCTTTCTTTAGGTGCCTAAACAGTATTTAATATGTGGATATATTTAACAACACCTTTAAAATTGTAGCTGTTAAAACTGTACGCCTTTCTTTAGGTGCCTAAACAGTATTTAATATGTGGATATATTTAATAACACCTTTAAAATTGTAGCTGTTAAAACTGTACGCCTTTCTTTAGGTGCCTAAACATTATTTAATATGTGGATATATTTAACAACACCTTTAAAATTGTGGCTGTTAAAACTGTATGGCTTTCTTTAAGTGCCTAAACAGTATTTAATACGTGGAAAATGTTTTGTCGTAAATAATGCAGTTAACCTCTTGGATAAATAAAAGTAGATAGGGACGTTGCTGTTTCTGTGTTAAGTGTTCACACCTCAAGGATGTATGTTGTTTTAAAGCTTTTCAGGTGTGTAATTCTGTACCTGTAAATTTCCTTTGTGTTTGGAAGGGCATGTGACCTATAGCCTGATGGGGTGGCTCAGGTGATTGATAAAATGTAACTTTGGATAATGTGGGCCATATTGTCTGGGCATCCGTGGATCTTTTTTTTCTGAAATAGTAAGACAGTTTTGAATTCAATATTTAATTTATGTGAAAGAATAGACATCTCTCCCCCCCCCCCCCCCCAACAAACATGTCCTAAAAGTGAACTTATTAGAAGTGTTTTCTCTGAAGGAGTCAATCTGTCTGAGAGATGAGGAACCAACAGTCTGCATATAAATGATGCATATTTTTTTTTTCATTATCCAACTGTAGGTTGTGAGGCCCCATTTTGAGAATGGCGGGGATTAGACATTGGTGTATCTTTTTTCTGAAAAAGTAAAGGTTATTGAATTCAGTATTCAAATGATGTGAATTTAGCCTTCTTTTTTTTTTCTCATTGTCCCACTGTGGGTTGTGGGACCACATTTTGCGGGTGGAGGGGATTAGACCCACTGCTCCCCCCTCCTCCAACAAGCATGTTGAATATGGGAGTTAATTAGAGATGTTTCTTTGAAAGTCAAAGTGCATCTGCCAGGAGGAAAGGAACTGACAGTCTGCATACACACAAGCCAGATCTGTGAAGCAGATGTGCATGCAAAACTCAAGTTCTGGAACAGGACTAAAGTCCAGAAGTGGATGAACAACCAGAACTTTCCACTAGTGTTTACAGCTAATGAACACAAAGCTCACATTGAGGGTACCCAGTTAAATATTTTGCACAATTTCCATACAATGATAAAACTTAAAAACTTGAGACAATGTGGACTAAAGTGTATGGACATTCACAAATTTGTTTTCCAAAGAGAAAAACAATTAGTCGAGTTACAATATTAACCCTTTCACCCCAGTAGACCTAAAAAAAAATTTTTTTATGGCCCCAATGGTATTCCATTAAAAAATCCCTTTAAAAAAAACACAATAATTTTACACAGATCACTAGTATAATCATACACAATTTATTTATCGACATTTGAAATTTTTTCTCGGAACATGTGGACATTTATGGGGGGAGTAATCAATAAACAAAAACAAGGTGAAGAACTAATTAGAATGGGGGGAGTAATCAATAAACAAAAACAAGGTGAAGAACTAATTAGAATACATTCCCAGTGTCTGAAACAAACATATGGATTGGGTGACTCATCCTGTGACCTCTTTCACTGAGGCTGCTGGAAAATTTGGCATCAACTTGGTTTAAAAAAAGCTGTTTTATTTAAAGGAAAACCCCCTTGAATGCTATTTTTAGTTTATGCAGTCATATTATGACCTCCTAAATGTTTACGCAGACACGAAAACAGCGGATAACATAAATGTGCATTCCGTAAAACAGGTGACTATAGACAAGACGGAAATGTTACATTTACGGGAAATAGGCCCCAACCTAAAATGTTGGTTTTGTGGGTTCTCAGAGTGAAAGGGTTAAAGAAGTGTCCATTTAAGCGTTTGATTCCTTGTTTTGATTTGAAGGTACACGATTAAAGATTTTGCACAATTTCCATAAAACTGTCTTTACTGCCCTTACTTAGTATGGAGTAGGAGGTTGAAGGAGCAGCTGGCAGAATAGTAGCATACTATACTCTTAAGCGGTAGACCTAGGTTCAATTCTTCAGTAATGTTGGACTTTTTGTGTGTGTCGGGTGCAAGAATAATAAAATCCGAACCTAAACAATCTATGGCTGTAGTGCGCGTCTGGTAGCCCTGAATCCTCAGGCTTCAAGACCTCCTGCCTAGACTGCAAAAGTGGTCACTAAAGACAGTCATGGCAGTAGGAGGTCAGGAGGGTGGAGGAGATGAGCCTGAAGATTTGAGGTCACATGGATAATGCTGTCTCCATGACTTACAGCTTAGAATTGTTTTTTTTTTGCAGTTTGTTTGAAAAAATCACACCCCACATTGAGGATTAAATTCAGGTTGCTTGCGTGAGAACCCAGCGCTCTGACCATTACTCACATGAGAACCCACACTCTAGCCATTACTCATATGAGAACCCACACTCTAGCCATTACTCACATGAGAACCCACACTCTAACCATTACTCACATGAGAACCCACACTCTAGCCATTACTCATATGAGAACCCACACTCTAACCATTGCTCACATGAGAACCCACACTCTAGCCATTACTCACATGAGAACCCACACTCTAGCCATTACTCACATGAGAACCCACACTCTAGCCATTGCTCACATGAGAACCCACACTCTAGCCATTACTCATATGAGAACCCACACTCTAGCCATTGCTCACATGAGAACCCACACTCTAGCCATTACTCACATGAGAACCCACACTCTAGCCATTACTCTTATGAGAACCCACACTCTAGCCATTGCTCACATGAGAACCCACACTCTAGCCATTACTCACATGAGAACCCACACTCTAACCATTACTCACATGAGAACCCACACTCTAACCATTACTCACATGAGAACCCACACTCTAGCCATTACTCATATGAGAACCCACACTCTAGCCATTGCTCACATGAGAACCCACACTCTAGCCATTACTCACATGAGAACCCACACTCTAGCCATTACTCACATGAGAACCCACACTCTAGCCATTACTCATATGAGAACCCACACTCTAGCCATTACTCATATGAGAACCCACACTCTAGCCATTACTCATATGAGAACCCACACTCTAGCCATTACTCATATGAGAACCCACACTCTAGCCATTACTCATATGAGAACCCACACTCTGACCATTACTCATATGAGAACCCAGCGCTCTGACCATTACTCATATGAGAACCCACACTCTAGCCATTACTCATATGAGAACCCACACTCTAGCCATTACTCATATGAGAACCCACACTCTAACCATTACTCATATGAGAACCCACACTCTAACCATTACTCACATGAGAACCCACACTCTAGCCATTACTCACATGAGAACCCACACTCTAACCATTACTCATATGAGAACCCACACTCTAGCCATTGCTCACATGAGAACCCACACTCTAACCATTACTCACATGAGAACCCACACTCTAGCCATTGCTCACATGAGAACCCACACTCTAACCATTACTCACATGAGAACCCACACTCTAGCCATTACTCACATGAGAACCCACACTCTAACCATTACTCATATGAGAACCCACACTCTAACCATTATACCAGTCAAATTTCCATAAAATATTCAAAAGTTTTGAGGCTGAGACAATTTCAAAGCTGAACTCGTCTGAGTAAAACAAGGCTACAACAACTAGAGATTAACTCTTAAGGGGGTTTAGCATCACAGGCACAAGGGGTAGTAAAGAGAGACTACAATTGAAACATCATGCCTTAACTGGGCTTCTAGGTAGGAACCTATGAATGTATGATGCATTCCCTGGGACTCAGAGGTAAACCTGAAACAGTGCCTTGATAACCAAATGAGGTAACAAGAAATTTCAAACCCAGAACCTAGGATCTAGTGTAAATAATTATCCTAATAACTCTAACACTGCCACGCTTTGCATATTCATTAGCTTATCTTATGCAAATATTTTTAACTGCATTTTAAGCATTCCAGTGCCCAAGGTCAATTGGTGTGATAATTAATTGTATCCCAGGTCAAGGATAGACAGGAAAGTTGGTCAGTATAAGCTGATCAAGGGTGTCTCACACTCCTTATCTGTAGAGGACTGACCTTGTAAATGTGAGAGGAGAGGCACTTGAGTGAACGAGATTTATCAAACACAGGTATAAATGTCCTGGGGAGCAACAGCCAGTGTGAGGATTTTGTGATAACCAGGAGCTACATTAAACCTTGGCAAGGAAGAAACCTTTCTAAACAGAATTTCATCATTGAGAATACTAATCATCATACTTATAAAATTGTATACGTTTTGACAGTAAACTGACAGAGGTAAATATTTGAACCCTTAACCCTTTTTGTACTAAGTGACTTATCATGTATCTACTAGCAATTTTTTTAATTTTTTTTTTATGGTGTGCTTTTGTTCACTTTTGACTCCTCGTCTAGCTGGTACTTTATTTTACTGTAGCCAGTTTTTTCCTGTTGTGTTATTTAGGGCTTTTCTTCTAGAAAATAGGGTGCCGGTACTTACTACAAAGTGTCTATTACAGTAGCGGTGAAAAAAAAAAAGAGAATTATGGCCAAAATATATCACCAGGAAAAAAATTTGTGTTATTATTTGGATCAGTTTACACCCAAAAATGCATAATTTTGAGCAATGGATGCTTCAAGAACAATGGGTTAAATTAGTGGTTATGTGCGACTGAACGAGATAAGTAGCTGTTTAATTGGCGACTTTTTTGTGTGTGTGCCTTTCTTAACTTTTTATTCCTCATCTGGCAGTTAAATTAATTAATTTGTTCTTGGTAACTGATTTTGTCCTATAGTGTTATTTTTAAAACCACTTCTCACCCAAAGAGGCATTGCTTAGTTCTCCTTCAAATGATGGGTCTGAGTGATCGCATTTAAAAATATACCCTAACAGGGCCTCAACTGGTTTGCTTTCATTTGAGTTGCATCAATCCCCCATCATTTGAGTGTTAGGGTTAGTCCTAACCCTAAACTCAACTCAGTAATATATATATATATAATCTATAAGTTGGCAGGTCTAACATCTACGGCTGCCAGTTTTTCAATTGGTATACCATTATTGTTAATTTGTGTCGGAGCTGAGGGTCTGCCTGCCATATTTGCTGAAAATAACTCCTAATTTAACATATCCCTGAGGCCCTGTTAAGGTAATTTTTTAAACGTAATTACTCAGGCCTATCATTCAGAAAAGAGCCCATTACTTTAAGCAGTGAATGTTTTAAGTATAATGAGTTAATTTTTTCCTGGGGTTGAAAGAGTTAAGTAACTGTTTAATTTTTAAAACAGCTGACTGTAACAGTGACGTGGTTTCTGATGAAGATAACAGAATAAAACAGAGGTGGTTTCTTATGAAAATACAGAATAAAACAGAGGTGGTTTCTTATGAAGATACAGAATAAAACAAAGAGGTGGTTTCTTATGAAGATACAGAATAAAACAAAGAGGTGGTTTCTTATGAAGATACAGAATAAAACAGAGGTGGTTTCTTAAGAAGACAAAGAGAATAAAACAAAGAGGTGGTTTTTTATGAAGATACAAAGAATAAAACAAAGAGGTGGTTTCTTATGAAGATAAAAAGAATTTAAAAAAAAAAGAGGTGGTTTCTTATGAAGACACAGAGAATAAAACAAGGAGATAATTTCTTCTCATGATGCAGAGAATACAGTGGCCTGAGAGAACAGCCAGTGAGAGGGTTTTTGAGAAACAAGTGGCAGTTACTTGTTTAGGAAATAAAATAGTTGATCAAGATTATTTAGCATTATTATGTAAACTGTGCCTTTGCAGGCAATTTGGCAAGCGACAATGGTATGAAGCACCATATATTCAGAAGCAGTGTCAGACTTCTTCTTCATCTGCCCTTCTTCTACTTTTTCCCTTTGTAGTGGCAAACAACTTAATGCAAAATTACCCAGTAAAAGCCACAAACAGCCAACAAATTCTGGGGTTGCTTTGCAATGTCCTCAGTATTCCTCAATCTTTTTACATCCGCGCCCCACCAAAACAGAGACATTTTTGGTGGCTGACTTGACAGCTGGTCAAATTCCAAAGAACAAAATACAAAAATTGTAGATAGTAGTTTATTTGTTAAATCCAGTGTCATGAAATTACGAATTTTTAGCCAATGCAACATCTGCTGCTACTCTGAGGTTAAAATATGTGATATATGTGACCTAAGCGTGGTTTCTTATATACAGTGCTGCAATAACATTCATTCGTTTCATTGATTGACATGCCTAAGAAAGTCTTTTTTACACAAACAGGAAGTCTTTGAGGTGTTAATCCTACAGACTGAAAGAAGAAAACCCCATACCCTACTTTGTTATGTGATTAAACAGAATCCATTGGTCTTTTCTGCAGCCCATCAATGGGCCGCAGCCCACCGGTTGAAAAACACTGCTCTAAAGAATATGCAGATTAATTTTTTTAAATGTAAATTTAATGGTAAAGAGGTTAAAGGAAAACCCCCAAAAAAACCAGGATGGCATGAGTAAATGGCACAAAATGGAGATTGGATGGGCAGAACTAATTGCAGACATTGTGTGAGGTGGATTATTATGATTCCTCCATTTTTTGCTAGCATTTTATTATAAGTTGATAAGAAGGATTTAGCTTCAGCCATTTAAAACAAATTTTAAGAATTAATTATTTAGAACACAAATCTAAAAAATATGTCAGAGACAACATATACAAATTTGCAGGACATCAGGAGCCTCTCTTGGCAGTGGTGAAACATCACAAACTAGCTTGGTTTGGGCATGTGGTGAGACATGGTTGAATTGCAAAGACTGTACTTCAAGGAACATTGGAGGATTGTCAAAACAGAGCAGGGCAAAGAAGAACCTGAAATGACAACATCAAGAAATGGATAAGACTAAGTTATCATACACTTATTCATCAAGTGGAAGATGGAGAAAGTTGGCAGGTTTTATGTGCTAATGCTTCCATCAATTCACCTCAGCGGGGCTAATGGATCAAGGGTCATGTTATGTATGTTATGTTTTTTAAAACAACAACAAAAATGTAATTGTACCTTTTCACAAGCTAAAAAGGAGTTTTTAGTTTAGGTTTGTGCCTTTGTGATTATGTGTTAGATAAAACATTTTAGTAAAAAGTAGTACAATACCCTTTGTATGCCAGAGGCACATCAGAGATATGACATCAGACATATGACATATGATCCTAGACTCATATTTGTATAGACCAGTCAGCACTCATGGGTGATGTGGTCACCATCATGTTGGTCACCTTATCTTTCCGACACTTTACCTGGTACCAGTTTTAAACTGTGTCGGCCTGGCAGTCAAAGTCATGTTTGATAAACAAAATCTATAATTTAAACTTTAAACAATAAATAGTCATGTTATTTGACTATTTTTAAATAGCCAATAATAATGCTAGCTGAAGTAAATACCTTAGTATAGATGTAAGTTAGTTGTAATATTTGCATTGTAACTAATATATCAAATGTCGTCCTTTTAAGGACGAAACTTTTTGTCATTTGAAGCCCTACTCTGGCTTTTGCCAGGGGCCGCAATATAGGCAGGTCATATATATGGCCAAATGTCTGAACGCGGCTTCTGGGACCTCTCCACTGCGATCCTCATCCACATGGTGGCACTTTGAGTCATCGGGTGTTTATCGCTTGTGTGATGTCCTGGTGGGGTAGAAATTCAGTTCAATATTTGCATTGCATTATTTCAGAGGTAAAACATTTGTATTTTTATTAATTTTTTTATTTCATTTCAGAATATCAAGAAATTAAACAAAATTATCTGAAAACAGCATCAGCACAAGTGAAAAATATTAAGCAACAGATTTTATGTAAAAGAACAGTTAACAGTGCAAAGAACAGTTAACTGTGCAAAGAACAGTCATCAGTACAAAGAACAGTCATCAGCACAAAGAAGAGTCATGGCTTCTATTGATCTCTTTGACCTCCTCAGTTCTGGCAACACAACATCATCACCATTTATCAACACAACTTCCTTTGCCAACACAACATTATCACCATTTTTCAACACAACTTCCTTTGCCAACACCACAGCTATACCAGAGCCTAGCAAACCTTTTCCAGAATATGTTGGCTACATATCAGCTCTGGTGGCAATTCTCATGTACGGTAGCAACTTTGTCCCGGTGAAGCAGTTTTATACTGGTGATGGTAAGTTCATTTCTATAGTGTTTTGTTTTTTTCTTCAAATTGTATCAATTCAAATTGCATCATCCCCTCGTGGGTTCTGTGACCCCATTTTGTGAGTGTGGGGGGGGGGGAGTTAGACCCCACTGCCCCCTAAAAAGCTTATTGTAAATGGCAACTAATTCTCTCTCTCTCACTTGTTGTACCCCACCAGGACATCACACAAGCAATAAACACCTGGTGACACAAAGTGCCACCATGTGGATGAGGATCACCCATGGAGAGGTCCCAGAAACCCCTTTCAGCCATTATGGCCACAAACTAGCTTGGTTTGGGCATGTGGTGAGACATGATTGAATTGCAAAGAATGTACTTCAAGGAACATTGGAGGTTAGTCAAAACAGAGCAGGGCAAAGAAGAACCTGAAATGACAACATCAAGAAATGGACAGGACTAAGTTATCATACACTTATTCATCAAGTGGAAGATGGAGAAAGTTGGCAGGTTTTATGTGCTAGTGCTTTCATCAATACACCTCCGCCATTCTTTGCCTGGCTATATCAGGGCCCCTGGTAAAAGCCAGGATGGGGCTTCAAATAATGAAAAATGTCATCCCACATGCGGACGACTGATTAACAGATAACAGCTCATTAAGGATTGTTCCTCCAAAGTTGAATGGCACTTACACAAGAGGTGACGAACCAACAGTCTGCATACAAATAAGCAGGTTTGTAAAATGGATGTGCAACCAAAATTATAGTTCTGGAACAAGACTAAAGTCCAGAAGTGAACAAGGAACAAGACTAAAGTCCAGAAGTGAACAAGGAACAAGACTAAAGTCCAGAAGTGAACAAACAACCAGAATTTTCAGCAAGTGAATGTTAAGAAGAAGAAGAAATTGCATCCTTTACTCTTTCAATACCAAGCATGCATATGAGATGTCTATCTCACTTATAACCCAGATGGGTTATACAGGATATCATTGTATAAGAGACTTCTGGCATAAAACGGAGGTTGAGACATGGCAGAATTTAAGGCTTCAAAGTTATTTTTGCTTCTGACTGCCCTTTGCTAATGCACTTTCCACCTATGGACAGTAGTCTACGGTTTCGCTGCCTTAGCTCCTGATTATATTTTAGTGCTTGGTGCAGCCCTGTGAGCTGTGTTTTTCCTGTGAAATGACTTTAATTTGTGCAGACGTTGTGTTATAGTATCCAGTGTGGTCTGTAGCCGGTTTATGTGTGAGCTGGTGAAATACCTTGTGTAATATTTTTATTCATTTCACTTGTGGATGATTACTATGTATACAGTTTTTAGTCTACCTCTGTATGTACAAGGTATGTATGTGTGGAGAAAGAATTGCAGCTATACAAAACCTGGACTTGTAAAACTACTAAAACCAGTCTACTAAAATATGTTTCCAGGTATGTTCTTCCAGTGGGTTTTATGCTGTGGAATCTTCATCGTTGGAGTTATTATACAAATCATTCAACAGTCAACGTTCTATCCTCTGGTGATGGTTGGCGGCATGATCTGGACAACAGGTACTTTCTCATAAAGTTTACGTGTTTTTTCAGTGTAACATCTTCACAATGTTAGCATACTGGCACTCACCTCTATTTCTTCTCTAGTCTTATTCTGTTTTTCGGAGTCAAGTTTTGAAGAGGCATTGGGTACGAGTTTTCGTGTGTACTACACAGATGGTGGTATTTATAGCCTCAGATATTCCATCTGTTCATCACTTGCTTGGCCTGAAATGTTGAAGGCTTTATACTTTATTCTGCAGCCGCAATAACGGTAATGAACCTGCATTTTATATATTTAATGTACATGTACATGAATACCTTGGATTGCCAGAGCAACTAACAACAATTGCTTGAAAGAAGCTAATGAAAGTAGATCTCTATACACAAGAATAAGAAAGAGACAAGCACTGTTCTTTGGCCACATAATGAGAAGAGAGATGTTGAAGAACATCGTGACAACTGAAAAGATCAGTGGGAAAAGGGGTAGAGGCAGACCAAGAGAGATGATGCTGGATGGGTTGAAACAATGGCATCGAGGGATATCATCAAAAGGGATCGTGATCTGTGGAGGTGCATAAGCGCCTACGCATGTTGGCAGGGCACATGATGATGATATGTATATGTGTGTGTGTATATATATATATATTATATACATAGATAGATAGAAAGATTGTAGGGTGGTCACTATAAAGAAAGCATCTTTTTCATGCGAGTGGTCCATCAAACAAACAACACTAGACTAATATTTTTCATAGACGAGTCAGCACTGTGTGAGTGATGTGGTCAGCATAGCACCAGACGCCTTTACTTCCCCAAGACATTATCTGGGACCCATTTTAGTTTTTAATCTGCCGCTATGCAGTTTCAAACCCCAAAAGTGGTTACAGTATCTTCCTTGCTAATTATTGCTCATATGGTTAAAGTACAGATAAGTCTAGGTTTCAGTGGATTGAAATGAATTCTTTCCGTACTTCATAGTTGGGGATAGAACCACCTAAATCAAATTAGTAACAAAGGGGGGGAATATAATATGAAAATAAACACTACGAAGACAGAGACAATGATGATAGGAAGACATAAAGACAATTTAGAAATTAAATTAAAAAACAACACCCTAAGACAAACAGGGGAAGTATTTGGGAGCAATTTTTACAACTGACGGAAAACTGGACAGAGAAATTAGCTCCAGATGTGCCAAAGCTAATCAAGTAATGGGTCAACTATCTCCCCTGTTGACACACAAGCAGATACCTCGGAGTACTAAAGTGAATCTTTTTTTGGCCAACACTATGCTATCAATGCCAAACGTGGACACTTACATCCTTCAATGAACGTAAAATTGTGACAACAGAGATGAAATACCTTAGAAGAGCTGCAGGAGTTTCAAGGAAAGACAGAATACGAAATCATGAAATCAGACGAATGCTAGGAATAAAGCCAGTCTTACAGATCATCAAAGAATAACAAATGAAGTGGTTTGGACACCTAACAAGAATGCCCTGGTACTATCCGCCACAGCGAGCCGCACTAAAACGTTACAACGGGTATAGAGCGAGTGGAAGACCTCGGAAAAGATGGAGTGATGGCATTAAGAACAGCGTTACAGAAATGAACATCAGTCTTAATAGGGCTCTTGACAGAGCCCATCAACGAAAATTACAACTCCCCCCGACACTTCGATGAGGTACAAGGTGGAAGAGAAGAAGAAGATAGTTGGGGATTCAATGTGATTGATTCACATGGCTAATGAAGACACCGGTTTTTTTTTTTGGGGGGGGGGGGGGGGGGCGAATACCTAGTTAGTCTTGCATCTTAGTACACGTATTTCTGCAGTGAGGTGCTGTCCTCATTTGGAAGTAATAGGTCCAATTCCCAGCATGGTAACTATAGCTTTTGATTTTTATATTGTCTAGTATGCCTCTTTAGCTTTCTACTTCTTTCTCTGAGCGCATATTTGTGCATGTTTTTTTTAAATTACATATAATGTCATCATGCAGTGCATTTATTGATGAGAATCTGTGATGCAGGAAACTTGTGTGTGGTCCCTATCATCAAAACTATCGGAATGGGTTTGGGCATGAGCACCTGGAGTACGTTTGGCCTGATCATGGGATGGGCAGCTGGCAGGTAGGCATTACTCATTTAACATTGTTAAGAACCAACATCATAGCACTTGAGTCATTCCCATAAGCGCTCAAATCCCCATTTTTAGCAGCAAGTGCAGGGTTTCAGTTCCAGCGGTTCCAGTAGCAGTCTGTTTTGCCTTGTCCCTGAATGTTGAGAGTCAGAAAAATTTCTTGGTTTCGGAATTATGAACTGTGTTGCTAACCCTTAATCCACAGATTCCATTCTACAGAGGTATATTAAAATAAGAGAGCTTGTGTTTTAATTATTTATATTGAAGATTTTATGTAAATGTGTAAAAAAAATCAAACAAGTTTCAGTCTAAATATTAACGGTTTAGTAGTTTCATACACAAAATAAAATAAGTAACCACAGATATGGAAGGGCTATAGAAGTGACCAGAAGAGATACAATCAGAAATCAGTTTATAAGTAAAAAATCTGGCCCAGAGCCAGTTCTCAGTTGTATACAAACAAAGCAGTTCACTTAGAGAGAATGCCTTGTGATGCTATGTCATACAAGGTATACACCAAAAGAGGAGGACGTAATAGACCAAGAACAAGATAGAAATACAACCTCAGAGAAACTCTACAACAGCACAAAATGTTTATGGTCAAGATAGCTAGAAGAGCAAGAAGCCAAACATTATATCTCCCGTGACACCTGAAGTGGTAAAATAAGAAGTGAAGGAAAAGAACAGTTTTTTTTTTAAAATTTGGACACCAAAATAGAAATGGTTCAAATTATGCACACCAAGTTTAACAAAAATAATTGTGTGTCATCTCAATTCTTCTTCTTCTTCTTCACGTTCACCAGCTGTAAACTCTGGCGGAAGGTTCTGGTTGCTCGTCCACTACTGAACTGCAGTCCTGCTCCAGAACCTGAGTGTTGCGTGTGCATCAGTTTTACAGATCTCATTCTCTTGAATACAGACTGTTGGTTCCTTGCCTCTCCGGCAGATGCACTCCGACTTCAAAGGAAACTTCCAAATTAGTCGACTCTTACGACATGCTTTTGGGGAGGCAGTGGGTCTATTCTTGTTTTCCCCACAATGGGGCCCCGGAACCCACACGGGGGTGTCATCTCAATGATAAAGGTTGGCTACAACCAGGCTTTTATTCTAGAAAAAGAAAGTTGCCGGTACTCAAATCAATGGGTTTAAAAAGGTGCTAGTATACATCATAATGTATCAGTAGGGCTGATAAACAAATAAAACCTTAAAAAGGTGCCATATGTACAATTACATAGCCCCAGAAAGGAAATTCCTGGTTGCAGTTCACTCACTGCTGTCCTGACGAGAATAGAATGATGACACAGAGCTTTCTTCTTCTTCTGCCTTTCTAGCCCCCAATGGAGCATAGGCCCTCTTCAAGTCATTCTAACTTTTGCCATCGCTTGCAGCTCTCCCCATCTTTCTAACTTCATTCTCCAGCTTCCTTCTCCGTGTGTTTCTGGCTTTCCTTTATTCCTCTATAAATGAACTAACCTGTTTAACTTTCCATTTTTATCAGATTTGGCTTCTTTGGTACAACACCAGACACAATATCAAACTCTGCCATGAACTACGCAGGCGTCGCCCTGGCCTTTGGTAGCATCCTGTTGTATTTGATGGTGAAAAATGAAGTCAGTAATGTGGAACCAGACATTGAGATTACTGTCACAGTTGATGAAAATGACCCTCTTTTACCTGCAGTAAGTATTTTAAGTATTTCAATTTGTCAAAGATTGCCTTAATAGGCCTACTTTATATGTAAACTTTGCTTTTCACAGATTTTTTTTCTCAAAATTTGTATTTCAAAGATCAGTAGTTTTATTTTACACACTTCTCTCTTTTATGTCATTGTTCCTTTGTCTTTTTACTGCTTTCTCTTACCACCCCCTTCCCCCCACCCGATTAAGAATAGGCAGCTTTTTCAAATAGCTGTAGTTTTATTTTACTGTCTTTTCTCTTTTATGTCATTGTTTTTTTTGTTTTTTTTAAAACTGCTACATCTAACACCCCTCCCACCTCCCTCTATAACCTCCTCTCTTCTCCCCCCCCCCCACCCCCACCCATCAGTGCATGTGTCATCATATTATCCATATAGGTAATTTCATAGTTACAGTTTTATAATGCTTCCTGCTTTCAGTGATATTTGCAAGAATAGCAGTTCCATAATGTGTTATAATCCTATAATTTCTTTTATCTGCCTCTTTACCACTTTCCACCCAAGTCCTAGAGAGTAAATGTGCATAAAAACAACATACAGTGGTGTTTATGTCCGCAGTTTGACACATCCCCTCCTCCCCTTCAAACTAGAAGTGACTGCTAGAAATGGCTTACTATGTGCAAAGAGTTAGTTCATGATGGCTAATGAAGAAAATTATTCTCACTGTAATCCTTTTTTCATCTAGTAGTAGTCATTTTTCAAGAATATCCTGCTCAACCCTGAGGGTTAAAATTGGCATATATAGTGTTAATGGAGTTCTCAGAGTATATATATTTTTAGTATTACATTTATCTATCATGTATCCTTTATTTATTTATTTTTTAGGCAAGTTTACAGGCTCTCATCAGATATACTTTTTTTTTTTCATTAAGCATATAATGAGACCTATAGGATTTGAACCAGTCCTCTTTTCTTTCTTCTGTGTGGTCACCGGCTGTAAACTCAGACGGAAAGTTAAGATTCTTTATCCATCTCTAGATTTTAAGAGTTATGCTGTTGATGTTATGAATTTTAATAAATTACATTTTCAGTCAAAATATCTTTTTTAAAGTTATTGCATCAGCCAGTCTAATGTCTAGAAAGCAGACTTTTAAAGTATCACATAGCAAGTAGAAATGTCAAGTTCTTTCTTTCTTTCTTTATTTAATTATTTATTTATTTATTTCTGTCTTTCTTTATATATATATATATATATATATATATATATATATATATATATATATATATATATATATATATATATATATATATATATATATATATATATATATATATATATATATATATATATATATATATATATATATATATATATATATATATATATATATATATATATATATATATATATATATATATGTATGTATGTATGTATGTATGTAAGTATATATATATATATATATATATATATATATATATATATATATATATATATATATATATATATGTATGTATGTATGTAAGTATATATATATATATATATATATATATATATATATATATATATATATATATATATATATATATATATATTTTTTTTTTAATATTCACTTTCAACACATATACTACTATCAAACAAATCCACTTATGCAATGTCACATCACTGATAATTAAATTTCCTACAGGAGCAAACTTCAATTAATGGACACTGCAATGGAAACCATCATTATTCCTCTGATGCTGAAAGACCTGTTATTGCCAATGGACATTCAGTGAGTAAAACTTCTTGCCTTCATTTACCTCACTAAAGTGGTAGGGAAGATGTAAGGATTATGCTTTTGCTCTTTCTAGCATACTGAATAAATTGGTCTTTATTTCTCTGAGATTATTTGTGATGTTATCATTCTATTTTTTCATGATCTTCCTCTTGATATTCAGTATATTTCTTCAAAGTAAGGCTGATGTGGTCAAGGCCCTTTGGGAACGAGCAGCGGAATCAGTAGAGAAAGAAGATTATTATGGCCTGGAGAGAATGAGGCACCTCGGTGTAACCAGAGGGTCTGGCCAGCTCACTACATTCAGAAGAAAGGCAAGACAGACATTTGTGACCGGTACCATCAGTATTGGAACTCTGTGCTGGCTGCTTAAGAGGAGGACGGAGCATGCATGAGAATGCCCCGAGTGCTGTGATGTCAATTCTTGACTCAATTCCACTTAACACAACCCAACTCCTTTCTTCAAAGTGGCTCTCTGTGGCAGTTGGCACCAGGGCAAATAGCCAAATTATTTCATCTGTAACTCTTTAATTGAATGACAGGTTCATGTCATGATCTTCTCATGTATTCAATTATGAATAGATACTTCTCACCTTTAGATTAACCTATTTTGCTTATAATCTCTATCACACATCTTCTATCTCATTTCATGACCCCCCCCCCCCTTCCCCCGGCCAAATAGTTGTATTAGTTGACGGTAAAATACTCCTGTGGTGTAATTTCACATTTCAATATTATCTTTTTTCTTTGATTGCAACCAGTTCATGTTTTCCTGATAGTCAAGGAAAAATTGTTGTAGCACTTTTTATTATTACAATGCTAACAGCTTTTTCTAATCTTCTGTATTGAGTTATCAATTCTGTGTCATCTACGCAACACAGGCTGTTTATATTATAACCTCCAACTCTTCTCCCTCTCTTTCATTATTATTTCTCATTGAAGTTGGTAATCTGGGACAAAACGCTTTACCTTTTGAATATATTTATTTTAATGTTTTAAAATCTCATTTGCATTATATAAATAATGTGCATTTATATGTTGTTTCTTTGACAAAAATCATCTCCCTCAGAATCAGTTTGTGCACTTATTTGTTGTTTCTTTGACAGAAATCATCTCCCTCAGAATCAGTTTGTGCACTTAATTGTTGTTTCTTTGACAGAAATCATCTCCCTCAGAATCAGTTTGTGCACTTAATTGTTGTTTCTTTGACAGAAATCATCTCCCTCAGAATCAGTTTGTGCACTTATTTGTTGTTTCTTTGACAGAAATCATCTCCCTCAGAATCAGTTTGTGCACTTAATTGTTGTTTCTTTGACAGAAATCATCTCCCTCAGAATCAGTTTGTGCACTTATTTGTTGTTTCTTTGACAGAAATCATCTCCCTCAGAATCAGTTTGTGCACTTATTTGTTGTTTCTTTGACAGAAATCATCTCCCTCAGAATCAGTTTGTGCACTTATTTGTTGTTTCTTTGACAGAAATCATCTCCCTCAGAATCAGTTTGTGCACTTATTTGTTGTTTCTTTGACAGAAATCATCTCCTTCAGAATCAGTTTGTGCACTTATTTGTTGTTTCTTTGACAGAAATCATCTCCCTCAGAATCAGTTTGTGCACTTATTTGTTGTTTCTTTGACAGAAATCATCTCCTTCAGAATCAGTTTGCGCACTGCCTGCTACTGCTGATGACCGTATGTTCATTGAGGATCTCTCCCCCATTAGGAAGAAAATCATGTAAGTAAAACTAACTAGTTCTGAGCATAATTTGAATGTACGGTGACACAGTGCATTGTTTATGAGGTATCCAGTTACCTTTCTTTAAACTACTTTTTAAAGTGTATCTCACTTATATGCATTTTGATTGTTGAGTAATTGATGTTACAGAAGAAAAAGTAGTATTTCATGGAAACAAGAACAGTCCAATACAGAGGTTCCGGAAAGGCTACAACTGAAAAGAGAGGTACTGAAAGAAATGAGAAAGGGACAACTGAAATACTTTGCCATATTAAAAGACAAAACACACTTTTAAAAACCATCAAGAGGTGGATGGGCAGCGGTCTAAAAGAGTGTAAAACCAGGACAAAAGATAGAGCATGTTGGAGATCCATTACAGTCAACCTTTACTATGGACCGACACCTGATTGGTTGATTTTAGTGATGTTAGATAGCTACATGAGACTGCTTGGCCATCTACTGGGAAGGCTGACTGGGGCAACAAATGCCTGCAGAGGTCAGATGTGTCGGCCGAAAGGTGCAAATATTGCAGCCATGTTGTAAACGGGCTTAACGCATTTGTCTTCAGATGGGCACAGAAGAAGAAGGTGACAATCTGATGAAAATGCCCTGCTACTGTCACAGAGAGCCACACTGAAGAAATTTAATGAGCACATAGCAAAGGGAAGACCATACTAAAGATGGAATGATGGCATCAAGAGTAGGCTAAAAGAAATAAAGAACAACTGATAAACTTAAGGCAATCTTGGATGTGACAAATTTCGCTTGTGAAGAGCAATTCGTTTATCCCTGGCAATTTTTCTTGCTTGAAATCTTATCTGGATAAGAGGAATTTCTGATAAGAACTATTTTTTTGGGTCCCTGGTGAGTTCTGCTTAACAGGTCTGCACTGTATAGCTCATTAGAAAGAGCTCACAGATCCTCACATCTTCCCCCAACAATTCAATAAGGTCGTAGAGGAAGAGCAGAAGAAGTAAATAATTATATAGACATATTTTCTTTTGACTTTATTGGTGACTTTTGACTTTATTGGTGAATTTTGACTTTATTGGTGTACGATGCTGTTCTTAAAAGATACTTTGGCACTGAGTAGGCCGATAAACAGATTTTCTCACTGTGATCCCAAAAGTTAATAGTGGGATTAATAAACCATGTTAACTAATCTTATCTTTCCATTCCTTGTGATCAAATGCACATTATATTAGCATATTCTGCCAGACTTTTGTTCCAGGTCTTTCTTGCCCTCCTATTTCTCTTCCTTTACTTTGTACTGAGTTCTGTAGTATGCTTTTAGAAAGATCTATTTGTCACCATTGCATTTTGTGACTTTTATCAGTTACTAAAAGGGTTCATGATTTCAATATTTGCACTAATGATTGGCAGACTTCATCATTTGTGATGTACAGTATACCAGTATAAAATAAACTCTCTATACAAAATAAAAAGATCTTGCAAAAGGATCTACTTCTTTGTTTGTTGTTAAACAGGTACTTAGCTTATTGTGTTATGATTACAGCTAGGCTGCAATATCTGCATCTTTTGGCCCAGTACATCAAATTTCAACAAACCCTAAATTACCTTTTACAACATGCTTTTCAGAAATGGGGAGAGGCATTCAGTTGAAAAAAAAATGTTAAGGACTTTTTTCCAAGCCTTCAGGTGTATTGGGTATATGGTGCTAGACTTTTATTTTATAGACCAGTCCGCACTCACTAGTAGGTCATGTGGTCAACATCACGCCAGCCACCTTTACTTCCGAGGAATTTACCTGGTGCCCATTTAAGGCTGGGTTGACCTGGGAGCCGAGGTTATTTTTGAAGAAAGTCTGGTTTTGTTAGGACCTGAATCCACTACCTTCGGATCCATTGGCAAGCATCTAGCTGCTACACAGCGGTGGTTCCCGAGGGTGGGGGGGGGGGTGGATCTGTAATCCCCCCCCCCCCCTCACCCCATCCTCCAAAAAGGGCCCCAGAACCCATATGCAGGGTGAAAGGATCTCTCAATGTATAGAGTTCATATTATCAGTAAGACTCACACAACGTCTGCTGCTCATATATTTCCTTTATTTGTCAGTAAAGATAACGTTGTTTTATCTTTAATATTTGATTACTTCTTGCAGAGGCACGGTCCTGTCTGTTATCTCAGGGATTTTCTACGGCCTGCAGTTCACACCATGCATATACATTCAAGACACCTACAAAAATGCCAGCAAAAATGGTGAGTTTGTTGTTGTTGTTTTGTTTTTAATTAAAAAGGGGTGGGAGGGATGTGTATTTTAAACTGTAGTTCAAAATGTGTATTTGTAATTCTGTTATTTAAATCTTAAATTATGCCAAGAACAGTTTGAGAACCACTAAAGACATGGACCGAAATGAAATGCCTTTAAAAAAAATGCTTGATGTAATTTAAGACACTAAATTGGATGAATTCAAGACCCCCCCCCCCCCCCCCCCCCCAACCAAATTAAGATAATTTTCTGGACAGCTGCTGAAATCAACAAATTATACCACACACACACACGTACATATAAAAAGATGGTGTTCTTTTAAGCACATCATGAGTAGAAGCAGACAGAGAACCATCGACCGTACTGAAATGGGAAACAAATAGACAGAAGCAGTGAAGCCACTAAGGATAAATACAAAGACAAATGTTGAAGAGTCCAGAGGTGCTGGACTGAATTCCATCCCTAGTGAAATGATTGTGCAGTATAGAGCAAAATGTAGGAATGGACTGCGAACCCATGCGCGTATAAAGCAACACAAGATTGTGATGAAACAAAGATTGTATATATATATATATATATAATATATATATATAAAATCAAGTAAGTTAGTTGCATATCCATTACAGGTTGTTGCTGTTGTGGTTTTTCAAGGCAAATTTACATTCAGTAGTTTGTCATTCCTACTGAACGGTTGGCTCTTGATATCACTGTCAAAATAAAGGCAAGATATTTTGCTATCATATCGTGTGCAGCTGGGATCGAACCTGCCACCCCGGCACTATCAAGAGCATTTACAACACCTAAACCACAGATGCTCACACATATACACACACACACCTCTCTTCTGTGATCTTTTGTATCAATGTGTAGTACAGTACAGACTTGATAAGGAGAACTCAACAGGGACCAAAGAAATACTTCTTCTTTTCATAAATTCCTCTCATGCACAAAAGAATGATAGCATATGGTAATTGCTGGGGATAAACAAATTGTTATTTACAACAGAAATTTGCTACATCCAAAATCACCTGAAGCAATCTGCACTGTACTTGTTCTTACAAGATTCAGCTAGTTAATATTTTATTTCAGAATTTGGTTGAGATTAATGTTGTTATTTACAATATTTGTTTTGTTCTTCAGGTCTGGACTATGTTTTTGCTCAGTTCTGTGGTATTTACGCAGCAAGTTGTATCTACTTCTTTATATACTGTGCTCTTAAGAAAAACAAACCAAGGGTAAATACATTTTATTTTTTGTATTTTTTAAAGTTATGACTTTTTCATAAAATGTAAAGACAGTCTTACAGGAGATATTACCAGGCCATTTTCCTAGAAATAATGGTACTGATACTCACTGCAAAGTGTCTTACATCAACGCTGAAAAAAGTTGCCTAAAAAAGGTGCTGATATTTTATAATGTTGCATACTGCCACACAAAAAAGGGCTGAATATTACTGTTAGGTCTTTGCAAATTTTAGGCTACAACACAGGTGGGGTGGCCAGTTTTCTTGCTCATGTCTTCCTTCTCAAACTAATTGACCAATTATGTGGTTTTCATTTTGATGAGGTTTGGCTGAAATATAAAAAAAAAATTATTAGAAAACCGTAGAAAAAAAATAGTAAAGAATAAAACATACAGACATCCTAAAAGATATGTGTCAAAGAAGATTGGCTGGTAAACAGCATCTTGTCTCAGAAGCTGAAATATTCTGGCCACATGGAGCAGCACTGCAGATTTGACAAAAATATGGCAGAAGGTATGGCACCAGAAAAGAGGGGCAGGGGCTGACCAGCACAAAGATGGCCACAGGATATAAGTGACACCTTGGGTAGGAAAGTGCATGAGGTGGGAGAGCTAGTGAGAGACCGAGTTTCTGCAAAGGACCTGCTACACAATGATGATGGGTCAGCCTCAAAGCCATACTGGTAGTAAAGTTAGGGTTAGATCTATATTTTGTCCCCATGTGGGTTCCGGGGCCCTGTTATAGGGAAAACAAGAATAGACCCACTGCAAACCTAAAAGCATGTCGCTTCCTTCAAATTGGACTGCATCTGCCTGAGAGGCAAGGAACCAACAGTCTGCATACAAATTAGTCAGATCTGTCAAATGGATGCACACACAACACTCAGGTTCTGGAACAGGACTGCAGTCCAGAAGTGGACGAACAATCAGAACTTTCCACTGGAGTTTACAGCTGGTGAACGCAAAGAAGAAGAAGAAGAGATTATTATAGTTTATAGCCAGTCGACACTTGGTGGATGATGTGAACAGCATCACGCTGGCCACCTTTACTTCCCAGGACTTCACCTAGTACCCATTTAAGGCTATGTGGACCTGGCAGCAAGGGTCATTTTTTTTTTTAAAGTTTAGCAGCTTCAGGACCTAACCTACGATCTTCATATCCACAGGCGAGCATCTAGCCGCTACACCATTGCAGCTACCATCATACTGGTAGTGGGGAAAATATGTTCTTTGTAATGAATGTGTTGTTTGTTTTTGCATCCCCCCCCCCTCCCCCCCCCCCCCCGAGTCTTTCCTTTTACTTTCAATGTCTATTGTATGTATAATCTTCTTGCAGTAATTTTCTCTCTCTCTTTATATATATATATATATATATATATATATATATATATATATATATATATATATATATATATATATATATATATATATATATATATATATATATATATATATATTTAAATCATATATATATATATATATATATATATATATATATATATATATATATATATATATATATATATATATATATATATATATATATATATATATATATATATATATATATATATATATATATATATATATATATATATATATATATATGATGAATGTTACCAATACCTTGAATGGCCAGAGTAACTAACAACGATTGCTTGAAAGAGGCTAATGAAAGTAGATCTCTATATACAACAATAAGAAAAGGACAAACCCCTTTCTTTGGCCACATAATGAAAAGACAGACATTGGAGAACATCGTAACAACTGGAAAGATCAGTGAAAAAATGGGTAGAGGCAGACCAAGAGAGAGGATGCTGGATGGGCTAAAACGATGGCATGAAGGAATATCATCAAGAGAGCTGTTCCAGTCAACCAGGGATCAGTATCTGTGGAGTCGCATGAGCGCCTACGCCAGTTGGTAAGGCACATGATGATGATGATGATATAAATAACAGTTTCCCTGCGTTCTGTCCCTACAGATATACCCCCAGACAATCCTACCTGGCATCATCTCTGGCATTATGTGGGCTGTGGCCACTTCCTGCTGGTTTATTGCTAATGCTGAGTTGTCGGAAGCAGTCTCGTATCCAATCATCTCCACAGCACCCTCGGCGATTGCCAGCTTGTTCTGGGGTGTTGTCATCTTCCACGAAATCAAGGTAATGATTTAAGTGTGTCGTTCTGTAGATTATGTTAACTCTTTCAGTCCCAAGGAACATATCATACGTTCATATGTTCCTACCTAGAAGCCCAGTGCACACAAGAAGCACTGATTGTATGCTTCTCTTTACCACCCCTTGAGCCTTTGATGCTAAACTCCCTGGGACTGAAAGAGTTCAGTAATATAGGGCCCTATTTATATTTTTGATGCAAGATCTGTATTTTTATAGAACACACACTTGATGAATAATGTGGTCAGCATTATGCAGACCACTTTCTATTTCCAAGGACATTACCTGGTAGCCATTTTAGGTCAGTTTTTAAAAATATCTGCCTCAGTCTGGATATGAACCTCAGATCTGTAACTCAGCATCAAGCATCTAGCCATTACGCTACAGTAGTTCCTGTATGTTAAGCTTTGGAGCCAATAGCCTGACAATGGAAACTATGGCTGTAACAAGGGCTTTAGCATAGCTTGGTACTCAAAAGTTTACACACGTATGCATTCTTAGTGACTCGATGAATATGCTTAAAAAAATCCAAGCTGGATTTATCAGGCAAGAATGGATTGAAAGACTAAGCACTTCATGAAAATCTGCCCTATCCTCCATCTTTGTGCCAGGTCATGCGGGTGTTCAAGGGAACGAGCGTGCAGACTATCTCGCTGAAACTGCAGTTGCTATGGCTGGCCCAGTACTGGACAGAAGTGATGTTATCAATGCCATGCGCTGCACTTACCATACTGAGCACGCCAAAGGACATGACTCCATATCCCTTTCTAGACTGATGGACATGAGGGGTGCAGCCCGGAGCTGCAAGAAATGAACATTTCACTAAGGGGACAAGACGTTTCATTAACTAACACAGAACTGGCGTCATCAGTTGTTTTACACTTGTGGAGCTTTTGAGGAGGAGATTGGAGCTCCTGAGGATCTGTCCGGAGTGCTGTGATGATAATCTTTTCTAATCACTAATCACTAAGCTTTGGAAAAAAAAAAGCAAAGAAGAACGAAGTCGGGTGACGGTCTGTAGCCAAATAAGAGTTAAAGGGTAAACAAATAATATGCAGATTAGTGTCATTCTGTAACAACACTTCGAATGTTAAATTTGAGACTCCCCGTGTGGGTTCAAAGACCCCATTGGGGGGGAAAACAAGAACAGATGCACTGCCAGCCCTCTCAAAAAAGCATGACATAAGAGTCAACTTATTGGGAGCTTCCTTCGAAGTCGGAGTGCGTCTGCCCAAGAGGCAAGGAACCAGCAATCTGCATACACAAAAGTCAGATCTGTAAAATGGATGTGCACACCACATTCAGGTTCTTGAACAAGCCTAAAGTCCAGAGGTGGATGAACAACCAGAATTTCCTGCCGGAGTTTACAACCGGTGAGTGCAAAGAAAGAACAACAAAAAAGAATAAGTTGCAGACTATTTTTTTAACATATTTTGATTAGCAACATGCTTGAGAACTTAGTGACAACTGGCAAGATTTATGGAAAAAGAGCAAGGGGAAGGCAAAGAGATGAATACCTGGATGGCTTAGCCTAATGGATGGGAGCAAGACAAGAACATTGACCTGATCTGTTATCATGTAAGATCACGAAACATGAAAACCTACTCTTATCAGATGATATCACATGAAGATGATATGTTAAATCACAGCATATTTAATCATAACCTTTACCTTTTGTTTCACAGGGCCGGAGGAACATCTTGATACTTCTACTGGCATTCTGCGTGATGTCTGCCGGTGCAATCCTAGCTGGGCTTTCAAAATAGCACTACACCTCATCTCAGTTTCTGGCAAGAATGGGCATTACCTAATATCATAGTATTAATTTTGGTTGTTTGTAAATATTGAGCTCATGTTGTATGAGTTCAAGCTGGCAAAAAATCTCACTTCCTTTGTTGTATTTTGTTGGCAACACTGGAAAATCGACACCTTAACAAGCTTTCAATTGTGTGTACATGTGTGTGAGTGTACATACATGTGTGAATATACATATATGTTTGTGAGTGTACATACATGTGTGTGTGTGTACATGCATGTGTGCGTGAGTGTACATACATGTGTGTGAGTGTATATACATGCGTGAATGTACATTTGTTTTAGCAACAATAGAATATTGACATCTTAAAAGCTTTTAACTGTGTGTGCATATCTCTAGGTCAGTGTATCTAGCTTTGGCAAGCAATTTGTAAAGTCTGCTCTAGACAACTTCCATATTAAGAAACAGGTTCTGTCTACCAGTGGGTAGGTATTATTACCTGAAGAACATTGCGAAGGCACTGCCCGTACATCCTGCAGCTTCTGAATTTCTACAATATGGAATTCCTTATTTGTAAATTTTATAGACAGCAGCTCCTGTGTTCTGCCCTTATCTGACAAGTATTTAGTCTCACTATTCAAGAAATAAAGGGAACCTGTGCTATCATTAGAAACAATGGCTCTCGAAAAACATCCTAGTTCTAAACTTGGATTTGAACCCTGTAATTTCGAAGCCAGAGGTGAACAATTGAAACCTCTCAGCCATGCCCTTTAGTGATGTATGCGACAGGAAAAACTAAGTAATGTGTTTTGTCTCTCTTTTAGCACATCTCATGTACATTCGTATTGGCCAGTGGGGGAAAAAAACGTTAGCATAAAACTGCATGTATAATCTTAAGTATTTACCTTTGAGAAATGTATTTTCATCTATTTGTATTGATTTTCATCTATTTGTATTCATTGTCATCTATTTGTATTGAATATACTAAGTGCTGTATTTAGTCATGTGCAGTGTATGCAGCTACACAGGGTTGCAACATTTTTGGAGAGATAAAATATAGGAGCATAGAAATAAAGGAAGACCAAAAAACACACGGAGAAAGAAGTTAGAGAGTGATTTTAAAACGATGGGAATAACTGCATGCAACAGAACAACTTTGCATGAGTTGGTTGAGGGCCTATGTTCCATTGGGGGTTAGAAGGTGGAAAAGTAGTAGTAAAAAGATAAGATTTTTATTTATTTCATTATTATGAAACCAGCATGTTTACCATATATTTTTATCTTCAGAATAACGTATAAAATGTTAACTTGAACATCTGTTTCATATTTGGTATAAGTGTTTCGTCCTTTTTAGGACGAAATTTTTTGTTATTTGAAGCCCCACTCTGGCTTTTGCCAGGGGCCGCAATATAGGCAGGCCATAAATATGGCCAATTGTCTGAACGCGGTTTCTGGGACCTCTCCACGGCGATCCTCATCCACATGGTGGCACTTTGTGTCATCAGGTGTTTATCACTTGTGTGATGTCCTGGTGGGGTAGAAAGTCAGTCAGTCAGTCATTTGTTTCATCTGTTGCAAGTCCAGCTTAAATACTAGATAAAAACTTAAGTCAATAATTCTGCAGCTTATTGTGGGTAGAATTTGTAGCAGATACTGAACAGGTGCCTCAACCACATTGAAAATTAGCAAGAGCACATTACTTACAAACAAAATCTTCATTGTGCTGGCTATCAGCATATCTAGCCAGGTGTCGTTAGGATGCTGCAGCCAAAATGTTAGAAATCTAATCCAACACCATGCATTGGTTGATACGCATGGACAGTAATCAAACACATGTGGTGTAGGTTTGGGACATTAAGAGTTAAAACTATAGGTCTAGCAACCACATGCCCAATATGGCAATGGCCTGTAAGGGTCCTTTCAACATCATCATCATCCATTTGGGCTATCCTCCGAATAACGGGCACAAAATATGGCGGCCAAAAACAGGGCCTCAGTCACGTGTCAATTGTGCACTTCCGGCGACCTAATTTGTGGTTTTCCGGTGTGGATTTGGGTTAAACTAGATGGCTGGGACTAACGAGCAAGCTGCAGGAGATGCGGAAGCTGCTGCTCGTGAGTCCCAGCCATCTAGTTTAGCCCCAATTCACGCCGCTCATACTCATACTCTCGGCGGTGGCGGTAGTCGCCGGAAAATCGCAAATTAGGTCGCCGACACGTGACTGAGGCTCTGTTAGGTTTTTGCGGCCACCATATTTTGTGCCTGTTATTCAGAGGATAGCCTCCATTTGTACCGTGATATGGGCCCCAGTTGATTCTTCCATTTTGTTCCATTCTGAACAATTGTTTCAGTAGCAAGGATGGAATCCAGTTCGGCAGTTCTGGAGTCTTTCTATCTTTGACCTTTACTTAGTGATTAGAAAGGATTATCATCACAGCACTCCGGACAGATCCATATCTGCTTCAATCTCCCCCTCAACATCTCCACAAGTGTAAAACAACTAATGACGCCTGTTCTGTTGGTTAATGAAATGTTTGCCGCCTTACTGACTTTTACTTCTTTATCAGGATGCATAATTTGTCAAATAAAATGCTTTATGTTTTCGAGTGTCACTACATATTTTGTATTCCACCAAGTGATGTATATAGTTCATGATTTTGTGTACTGACTTTTGATTAAAAATTGATTTTTCAACATGCAGATATTTTCTTTATCAGAGTTGCTTTTTATGTTTAAATCACTATTGATCACTGGCATCATAAGAGCTAATAGACAGCAATGGCTGGGGCCTGCTGAGAGAATGTCAAATGACAGAGAGGTAAAAAACTGTATACATAAGGGAGCTAAATGCTTGTAGACCACGAGGTAGACCAAAAAGAATATGGAGAGATAATCTTCTTCTTCTCCGTGTTCACCGACTGTAAACTCCAGCGGAAAGTTCTGGTTGTTCATCCACTTCTGGACTAGTAGTCCTTTTCCAGAAACACTGTTGTGTATTAAAGTTTCATAGGTCTGACTCATTTGCATGCACACTGTGGGCTCCTTGCCTCTCAGGCAGATGTTCGCCGACTTCAAAGGAAGCTCCCAAATCGTCTACTCTTACAACATGCTTTTGGGCAGGCAATGGGTCTATTCTTGTTTTCCCCACAATGGGGCCCTGGAACCCACACTGGGAGATGGAGAGATAATGTCTAGACGGACCTGCAAACACTTGGTGATACGAACTGGAAAGAGAAGGCCAGCCAGAGAGATGAATGGAGGCAGGTGATATCTGCTGCAATGAATCCCAAGGGCTCGGAATAATAAAGAAGAAGAAGAGCTGTTTTTTGCTTTTTAAAGTAGTGTCCACACAAGAGATCAGATACTTCAAATTTATATTGTGTTAACTGAGATTATTGCAATCAATCAATCATCATCACATTCAGAGGCATATAAGGCAGAGACAAACTGTCGCCTTTCATATCAATCCTGAGCCATCCTATCTCCAGTTTTGTCCCTCCCGCACCCTTGACTTCAGTCTCAAAGGTTGGCCACCAAGAGCATCTGCCTCTTCCTCGCTGTTCTAGTGGTGTTCATTGCACTGCATGTCTTGGCCGTCTCTCTTTCTTCTTTCTGAGGACATGACCAATCCACCTCCATCTTCGGTTTTTACCGTTTATTTAGGCTTCCAAATAAGTTTGTGTGTCCCTGTAGGCTCATCTTAGTTTTGTGTGTCCCTGTAGGTTCATCTTAGTTTTGTGTGTCTCTGTAGGCTCATCTTAGTTTTGTGTGTCTCTGTAGGCTCATCTTAGTTTTGTGTGTCCCTGTAGGTTCATCTTAGTTTTGTGTGTCTCTGTAGGCTCATCTTAGTTGTGTGTGTCTCTGTAGGCTCATCTTAGTTTTGTGTGTCTCTGTAGGCTCATCTTAGTTTTGTGTGTCTCTGTAGGCTCATCTTAGTTTTGTGTGTCTCTGTAGGCTCATCTTAGTTTTGTGTGTCCCTGTAGGCTCATCTTAGTTTTGTGTGTCCCTGTAGGCTCATCTTAGTTTTGTGTCCCTGTAGGCTCATCTTAGTTTTGAATCCCCTCAGAGTCAGATATTCAGCAGAAAATTAACTTTGGCTTCTATGTCAGTCTAGCCTAAAATAGTTACTTGGTAAAGTCCTGGCAAGGTCAGGTCACCGGCAAGATGTCTACTACATCACTGACAGAATGCCAGCTGGTCTATACACATAAGTTAAAGTAAAGATCCCTTTTCACACCTTTTTGGCGCATCAAGCATATGGGAAGAGCACCCATATATTTACAGACCAATCAGCACTATATGAGTAATGTAGTCAGCATTACGTTAGCCGCCTTTACTTTCCCAGGACATACATCCTGGTACTAATTTTAGGCTGGGCCGACCTGGAATGTCCCATACCATGATAAAAATCCACGCAGCAAGCAGTGGGTTTCGATCGCAGTACGTTGGAATTACGAGTCGGACTCGCAATGCCCAAACCAGGATGCCACATAAACATAAGATACAAGCCTCATACCAGAGTTTCCGTGGTTTAGTGAAGCCAGACATTTTTTTGGTATGTCCTTGGCTCCCAGGTTGACCCAACCAGTGGGTACAAGGTGTAGTCCTGGGAAGTAAAGGTGGCCAGGGTGATGCTGACCACATCACCCACCAAATGCCGATTGGTCTATAAAAATACAGGTCTAGCCTTATATTCCTAATATGCCTAAAGGGACCTTTACTTTTCCTGGTAACAACTACATATGGCCTGATGAGAAATGTTTGGAAAATCGCTGGTATCAACAGTCAAAAGACAAAGAAGATAGTTATATATCAAACACATCTTGAGGATGCCCACCTGTGGCTCAGAAGGTCGTGGGTTTGCCTTTTTTCAAAAACTACCTTCACTCCCAGGTTGACCCAGCCTTGAGTGGGTACCAGGGGCAGTCCTTGGAAGTAAGGACGGCCGGCATGATGCTGATCACATCACCCACCAAGGTCCGAATGGTCTATTTAAAATATAGGTCTAGCCCTATATACCCAATATGCCTGAAGGCATGGGGAAAATACCTTTACTTTTTACTTACATCTTGAGGAGAAGTGAACAGAGAATCACAAAATAAGCATTTAAATGAGGAAACAAATGGACTGAAGAGGCAAGGACATCCAAAAGAAATGTTAAGGCAAACGTTGACGAGAGAGGCTAGAGGTACTGGACTGGATTATTATTTTTTCTTAGCGTTCACCGGCTGTAAACTCCAGTGGACAGTTCTGGTTGTTTGTCCACTTCTGGATTTTGGTTTTATTGCAGAATTTGAGTTTTGCATGCACATCTGTTTTAAATATCTGGCCAATTGGTGTGCAGATTGTTGGTTGTCCACTTTTTTAGCAGATGCGCTCTGACGGAATCACCCCTAATTAGTCGCCTTCTATGAGTTGCTAGCTCATGGTGGATTCCATTTATGATACTGAAGCATGACACAGGACAGAATGGAAGGGAAGAACAGATGAAGCCCTATGTTACAGCACAAAGAGATGATCATAAGGAAGAAACAAATGACAGTACTACGACAGTACTTTCATTATGGTATTTATTTCACTTTGCTGGTATCCATCAGGATTAATTTGAAAGCCGAATGCGCTTAGATTTCCCAATACTCTTGATGTACTGTACAACTCTTACAGTCGTCGGTCAGTCAGGACAGAGAAAAATTTTCGTAATTGCTTCCATCTTAGACAGTTGCTACTTTAATTCACACTGTAAGTTAACATCTAACATATCCCTCAAACAAGCGATCTATAAAAAAAAGCAAATAGTTGTGAAACAAACCTCCATCACTAACACAGGTCAGGCAATTAAAACAACCAACCATACTGCATCAATTACACAATTTAACCATTTATAAATTTGCAGCCAGTCAAAGTTAAGAAAGCAGGGTTCTCACGCAGGAGACCTGGCCTCGAATCCTTGGTATGGTTGGGGAATTCTTTTCTGTCGGGGGCAAAAATAGAATCCTAACGTGCACAGTGTGTGGAGCCAGCATTAACCATGTGGTTCTAAATCCTCAGGCTCAAAGGCTCTTTGCCTACACCACTTCTTCTTCTCTTCCACCTTGTACCTCATCGAAGTGTTGGGGGGAGATGTAAAGTTTGTTGATGAGCTCTGTCAAGAGCACTTTTAGGACTGATGTTCATTTCTGTAAGGCTGTTCCTAACTCTACACCACACAAATGGTAAATACAGGCACAGTTTATCATCTGTATGTATGCTAGAGGTCAATTATCCTTTTCTTGTCCAGGTGGTTTCATCCTCATTGTCGTCATATGCCATGTCTAATAGCATCCGCAGACCTCCACCCTGGTGCTCTGCAACAACCCTAGTGAAGATATTCCTTCATGCCATCATCTCTGACCATTCAGCATAATTTCTCTTTCCTCTTGTTTCTTCCACCGCTGATCTCTCTGGTCGTTAAGTTGTGCTAAGATGTGTTACAAGGTGTCTCAGTTCTGACTAAATGACCAAAGAACACAATCTCTTCGTTTTGGATAATTTTCACGGATTGTTCCACAATAAGGGAGTCACCATGGTGTAGCGGCTAGACGCTCCACAGATGTACATGCAACACTTGGGTCTGGAACAGCAATGTAGTCCAGAAGTGGATGAACAACTGGAATGCAAAGAAGAAGACCAAGATATGGTAAATCACAAAGATGACTTAGGTTAACTTCAGCATCATCATCAGGGGAAGTCAGTCATCAGGGTTGAAGTGATCATGCCCTTCTACTGTTTTATTCTCACCATCATCATCAAATAGTACAACCATGAATGTTAAATAAGAGATATGATAAGTTAGCTTTAGCATTAACATCATCATCAAACAGTACAAAAATGAATGTTAAAGAAGAGATATGATAAGTTGGCTCCAGCAACATCATCATCCTCATCAAACACTTCAAAAATGAATGGTAAATAAGAGATCCAAAAGAGAGAACTACAGTGTTGTGTAGAACCTATATTGCTGTTTGATTGTGAATCATGGAATGTGAATGCACTAATCAGAAAGAAGTTCGAGGTGACAGAGATGTGGTTCCTGAGACGTATGTTAAGAATCTCTTGGACTGCCAGAGTAACTAACGAGGATTGCTTGAAGGAAGCTAATGAAAGTAGATCAATATATATAGCTATAAAAAAAAAGACAAGCATTGTTCCATTGGTCACATGATGAGTGGGCAGGCTTTGGAGAATATTGTGGTGACTGGGGAGATCAATGGTAAAATATGGAGAAGCAAACCGAGAGAAATGATGACGAATGGATTGTGACGGTGGCATGGAGGGACATCATTAGTGAAACTGATCCAGAGGACAAAGGACCGAGATCTGTGGAAAGATGCATGAAGGCCTACGCCAGTCGGCGGGGTACATGATGATGATGAAATGACAGGTATGATAAGCTAGTATCAGCATCAACGTTATCAGTTCTGGTCAGTTCAGTAACTGATGCCTACATGGTCTGATTATGACCCTACCCTCCACTCTCCCATTCTCATCGTCATCAGCTTTATCGAGCAAACTGTTGTTCGTCCATCATGAGTGATGAAGACCACTTTCATCCAAAGTAGTAACGATCAACGATTATGGGTACAAAGGTGGCTGATTAGTCCAATATGAGCGGAGAAAGTTCTTGAGCAGTGCGGACAACAAATAGAAGCTGCAGTAAGTGTGGGATTAGTAGTACTATTCTTTCTAGTCTGCCTCCGTTTCTCTGCTTGTGCAACCTCTGCTGCCTGGCAGGCCGATACACCATGCCTGAGGGACGTACGCCATTCAGCCTCCCACGACACTCTGTTGATGCCAAAAGAATTTATAGCAGTCTTGAGAGTGTCCTTATAGCGCTTGGCTGGATGAAAGTGACTTGCATAAGGACTTGGATTTAAGTGAGGAAGAGTTGCGCAATTCATCGACCTCACTCTCTCGCCTGCGTCCATCTTGATCCAATGGCAGGACAATGTCATGACGATTGAAATGGACCTATGTGCAGTGGATGACCAGGGCGTCTCAAGTGCCCTGCCTTGTTCAAACCTCTGCACAGAGCCTGCTGGTAATCGCCTTCTTGTCCACTGAACCAACAAGAGGTTTCATATCAGATACACACAAGTATGGTAAATGACACATGGCAAGGGTTAGCTTCAAACAGAATAATTCTTCTTCTTTCATTCACTTAAAATAAATTAACTATATCTGCAATGCTGTCTTTAGTATGAACATCGCTGTAATCAGAATAATGAAATGACCAATGCTTAAATACAAGTGAGCATTCCCGTAAACATACAAACACCTGTATTAACATGGATTCAGTATCTATGTAGGTATCCAGTGTTAGCTAGGCAGTTGTGGTCCTCCTCCATGGTAGTTTCCTGTCATTGAGGCCCCACTGAAATCCATGCCTGGGTTCTGGAGAGAGAACAAGAAATAAAGTATATGCGGATAACTCAGCACAGTAAGCATTAATCTACTATAGTATATATGGATAACTCAGCACAGTAACCATTAATCTACTACAGTATATACGGATAACTCAGCACATTAACCATTAATCTACTACAGCTTCTTGTTTAATTACTCATCAAGTGCCTTAGTTAGTTAATTAATCAAAAGATTATCTTCACTGCAAATCGGAGTGCACATGCAGGAGTGCGAGGGAAGGAAAGAGCGGGTTTTCTGGCTACAAAAGCAAAAGCTATAGGAACACTCATACTGGACAAGAGAGATATTCTGAAGACTATATATGAATGACTGGTGACAAAAGACACGAAGTTAGATGAAATATTTTGTGCAAGAATATGTGAATGAGGAATTAAGTATGGATCCGGCAAGGAGAGACGGATGAGAGGAAGAGAACGATGTGTGCATATTCAGTGTGCTATGTGAACAGTTAGAATCTACACCTTTAGACATTCGCTGTGGGAGACGGAGTACCTATGGGTATGCTCGGTGTGCTAGATGTCAATTCTTAAAACAGTAAAAAAGTAAAAGTATATTGGACAAGTCCATAAGCGTTCAGATCCCATCTTCAGTATATCCCTCAGCATGTGTTGGTTCACTATTCTTCTTTGGCTACCTGTATAGTTTTCATGTCTTGCAACACCTCTTTCCCCTGAAGTTCTTGTAGTCTTTTAAGTATTGCCGATTTAACCACGTCTCTTGAATCATCTTCTCGTCCTGCCTCCTTGATAGCATTGAGAATATCGGCCCGGTCCATTGCTTTTCCTGTACCTACCATGGCTCTGCCAGCAAGTCAATCCGCTCATTCATTTCCTCTTACACCAGACTGTCCTGGCACAAAAATTAAAACTAATTCTTTTCAGACGAGATTTTCTCAGCGACTCCAACCATATTCTATGAATCCATCCTGTCTCTATCAGTATTTTGCCAACTGGCAAGGGCGATCATGCCCCTCCACAATCTGTGATCTTTAACAGCATGTAACAGTTTGTGTGCTGACACCCCTCTATGCCATGACAAAAGACTGTGAAGAATTGTCTCATGATGTCTTGTTCTCTCTCTTTCTCTTTCCGCAGATCACAAGTTCGTTTTCCTCTTCTCAAAAGATAACAAAAACATGATGATTGTCTTTTTCTGATTGTCTTCGAACCCTCGCTTTACAAACAAATGTTGCTCTTTATGGCTGTCCAAGAAATACTAAGAATTCTTCTTAAAACCACATATCTGAGACCTCAAGCGTATAAGTCAGTGTTTTACTTAATGTTACAACTGTTAATATGTCCGGACACAGAGGTGCTGAACCACAAGTGGCAGTGCATCAGGACCACAGCTCACACCGGTCAAGGCCTGTCTATACCTCTCTGCGGCCATCCTAGAAACAAGCTCCTAACCGGAAGCCTGGCTAACGTATATATGATCGATGTTTGCTTCGAAGTCACAGAGCACCTGCCTGAGAGGCAAGGAACCAAGTCCACAGATAAATAAGCCAAATCTGTAAAATGGATGTGTAAACAAGTTCTGGAACACAACCAAAGTTCAAATGTGGATGAGCACCCAGGATTTTCCACCAGAGTTTACAGCTGGTGGATGTGAAGAAGAAGAAGGTTAATGTTCAGATCTTTCCGCATTTCTGTTTTCAGTCTTCTGATATGTTTATATACGTTTGTCAATTATAGTATTCAGACATTTGTCTTTGAGCAGCAAGAAAGGAACAAATATAATTGTGAAGTTGTTACTATAGTTAATGCCAGTGGTTCTGTTTGCATCTGCACAGTGTTAACTCGGTAATGGATTTGATTATATTTACTGAAAATAGTATTTAGGGAGATCTTTTGTTTGAAAATTGCTTTTTTTAAGATGTCATAATTTACCCTGACTCTAGCAGTCGCCTTTCGATGGCTTATCTAGAAGCACCGCAGCACCCTGACTCTAGCAGTAGCCTTCGATGGCTCATCTAGAAGCACCGCAGCACCCTGACTCTAGCAGTCGCCTTTCGATGGCTTATCTAGAAGCACCGCAGCACCCTGACTCTAGCAGTCGCCTTTCGATGGCTTATCTAGAAGCACCGCAGCACCCTGACTCTAGCAGTCGCCTTTCGATGGCTTATCTAGAAGCACCGCAGCACCCTGACTCTAGCAGTCGCCTTTCGATGGCTCATCTAGAAGCACCGCAGCACCCTGACTCTAGCAGTCGCCTTTCGATGGCTCATCTGGAAGCACCGCAGCACCCATGAATTTCACACGATATTGTGAACTTCAGCAAACTTAAGTTTCACCGTTGTCTCTCCGTGAGAAAGTTACAGTAAAGCAGCACCCCTACTAATGTCAGTTTGGAAGCGCCAAGTATGAGTCATTTTTTTTTTTAGTAGACTCAACAAATGTGTGAGTGAGTGAAAAAACATTATATTTGTAATGATTTTTTTTCGGGCTGAAAAGGTTCAATACAACAAAGATGATTTTCAATTCACCTCTAACTGAAAGCGCTGAAGTGTTAACTTCTTTTGCATTTCATCAAAGGTATAAGGGTCAGCTTGATACTTTCCCTGCAGAAGTGAAGGCCAACAGTGGGCGGCTGTATTGTGAGCTTTACTGAGACATATCCTGATCAGACACTTATCCTCTGCAAGTAAAATAAAGTACAATAAAATTATATAATTACAATTTTTAAAAAAAAAATCAGTCTTTTCACAAAATTTGCAAAACATTTTCAAAACTTTGTAAACATTTTTAATATTTGCCCTGCTAAGAAACAATGATGTTTTGAAAGAAACTGATTCCCAAAGAGAAGTGAATGCCCACATCAGAAGGGATAATCTACATTCTTTGATCACTTCATAAGGAGAATGATAAAACTGGAGTATGTTGTGACAGTGGGAAACTTGGATGGGAAAGGTGGCAGAGAGAGAGAGAGAGAGAAAGAGAGAGAGGCAGAGAGAGAGGGAGAGGCAGAGAGAGAGAGAGAGGGAGGGCAGAGAGAGAGAGAGATAGGCAGAGAGAGAGAGAGAGAAAGAGAGAGGCAGAGAGAGAGGCAGAGAGATAGAGATAGGCAGAGAGAGAGTGAGAGAGGCAGAGAGAGAGAGAGGGAGGGGCAGAGAGAGAGAGAAAGAGAGAGGTAGAGAGAGAGAAAAAGAGAGAGAGTGAGAGAGGCAGAGAGAGAGAGAGAGAAAGAGAGGGAGGGAGGGGCAGAGAGAGAGAGAGATAGAGAGGCAGAGAGATAGAGAGAAGCAGAGAGAGAGAGAGAGAGAGTGTGAGAGAGAAGATGCTGGACAGTTTGGCATGGATGATCATCTGTGTCAGAACTGACTGAAAGTACATCAGATGAAAGATTGTGGATAGACATGACTACCAGCACCACATGGCATAGACTATAAGAAGAAGACAAAACAATTACTAATAAACTACAAACATTAATCACTGGGTGCCTGTATAGAATACATGGAATAAAACAATACGACAGAATTACTTCTTCTTCTACGTTCATCCAAAGATGTAAATGTGCATTGCCCATTTACAACATGGCTGCGATATTTGCGCCTTTCAGCGGACATATCTGTTCCCTGCACCAAACGTTTGTGGCCCCGGTTAGCTTTCCTGGTGACAGATTTACTAATGTGAAGCTTTGGGAGAGAACTTAAACAAATTCTAGCCAATCGGGGGTGAGGAAAAGACGCTGGCGTTTAAGAGGACATACCCTGAGAAAATGTGACAATAGTATAACTACAATGTCCTTTGCACTAGAACCCACAGTGTAAAAGTTAAGAATAAAGACATGAAGAAAAAACTCAAAATAAGGTAAAAATATCAGGATGATTTGGTGTGGCCTGTATGTGGTAGCAAAGAACAAACTACATTTCTAGTGTCAGACTGTTTGTTTTGGTACTGGTGTTTGGGGGGGGGGGGGGGGGGGGAAGAAAAAAAACCTTTTGCATAGGACCAGATTTAACAAATGGCTGTGAATCCTGCATGATTAGTTAACAAGCCACAATGAGTAATTTAAATGTTCTCAAACCCCTGTGTGGGCCCCATTTTAGAGAAAAAAGAAGCGCCCCCCCCCCCCCCCCTTTTCCAACAATCATGTAGTTTAAGGCAACTAATTAGAGGAGTTTCCTTTAAATCTGAATGCATTCCCCTGACAGGTGAGGAACCAGCAGCCTGCATACAGATAAGCCATATCTGTAAACACAATGTACAAGCAAAACTGAAGTCCTGAAATAAGATCAAAGGTGGAAAACAACCAGAACTTTCCACTGGATTTGCAGCCGGTGAATGTTAAGAAGAAGAAATGCCCTGAAAGAGGCTAAAACAGGAAAAAAAATTATAAACTTCAGATAAAACACATTCACACTATTATTTAGCAACATGAGATGGGAACAAGTAGAACATGTGGAAACTCAAAACATGTATGGAAAGAAAGATGGAGGAGAAAAAAAGAGAAGATCCCTGACAGACTTTTGTTTATGCATAGAAATGATACTGCAGATGAACTGAATTAATATTAAGAAATCAATGAAAATAAAATAAATAACCGATGAATGCACAGATGAACTGATGCGCAAATGATTTTTAAAATGTAAATGACATACCTAACGTCCACAGCGCTTCATCAGCATGCACCGGTTCACAGAAATCACCCTGTGGGAGAAAATTATGTAAACTATAAATGTCTCTCTTTATTGATAAACCTCCAGGTGTGGGTCTGGTTCCTCAATTGTGGGGGGGGGGGGGGGGGGGGGGGGGGGGGGGGAGAGAGAAACAGGCCTACTGCTTCCCTAAAAAGCAGGTCATGAGAACTCGAGTGATTAGGGATTTCCATCAAAGTCGGAGTGCATCTGCCTGAGAGACAAGGAACAAACAGATTACATTCAAATAAGCCAGATCTGTAAAACAGATGTGCATGCAAACACTCAATTGTTCTGGAACAAGACTGAAGTCCAGAAGTGGACGAATAACCAAAACTTTCCACCAGAGTTTATAAAGAAGATGAAGAAGAAGATTCACAAACCATTCTTTAAATTTTAGATGCATATCCTTTACAGCCATGTTGGATCTGTGACCCGTTGGATCTGTGGCCCGTTGGATCTGTGGCCTGTTGGATCTGTGGCCTGTTGGAACTGTGGCCTGTTGGATCTGTGGCCTGTTGGAACTGTGGCCTGTTGGATCTGTGGCCTGTTGGAACTGTGGCCTGTTGGAACTGTGGCCTGTTGGATCTGTGGCATGTTGGAACTGTGGCCTGTTGCCTATTGGATCTGTGGCCTGTTGGATCTGTGGCCCGTTGGATCTGTGGCCTGTTGGATCTGTGGCCTGTTGGATCTGTGACCCGTTGGATCTGTGGCCCGTTGGATCTGTGGCCGTTGGATCTGTGGCCCGTTGGATCTGTGGCCTGTTGGATCTGTGGCCTGTTGGAACTGTGGCCTGTTGGATCTGTGGCCTGATGGAACTGTGGCCTGTTGGATCTGTGGCCTGTTGGAACTGTGGCCTGTTGGAACTGTGGCCTGTTGGATCTGTGGCCTGTTGGAACTGTGGCCTGTTGGATCTGTGGCCTGTTGGATCTGTGGCCTGTTGGAACTGTGGCCTGTTGCCTATTGGATCTGTGGCCTGTTGGATCTGTGGCCCGTTGGATCTGTGGCCTGTTGGATCTGTGACCCATTGGATCTGTGGCCTGTTGGATCTGTGACCCGTTGGATCTGTGGCCCGTTGGATCTGTGGCCCGTTGGATCTGTGGCCTGTTGGATCTGTGACCCATTGGATCTGTGGCCCGTTGGATCTGCGGCCTGTTGGAACTGTGGCCTGTTCCTGGACATTTCCAGACAGTTCTCAATGGTTAAGACCTAATCTGTTGACAGTGAGGGTGACTGGACTAAGCTGAGCTGATACTGAGAATTAAATATGAAACAAAGGGAGACACGTCTACAGACATAATAGAACATTTCAATCAATCTTTAACAATAAATATTAGAGTTTCCGGCTCTCCTGTCAAATCCGGACGAAGAATAAAAAGCCTTGGACGACTTAGTCAGAGTTCTCTCCCTTGGCCGCACTGCAAACAGTGATCGGAAAAGCCAACGAAACAAACGACACACTTACCTATCATCATACGGTTGCGTGTAGGGCTGCGTACGGTTGCGTGAGGCATCGTGAAGGGATGCGTGGTCATCATATGGTTGCGTGCAGGGTTGTGTACGGTTGTGTGAGGCATCGTGAATGGTTGTGTAGTCATCATGCGGTTGTTGGGTTAGGGTTAGGGGTAGGGTTAGGGTTAGGGTTAGATGTGAAAATTTTGACGTAGGGTTTCGAAATACTGGCCGACAATCTGATGTTTGTGGGCTTGGCGCCACTGAAATTCTGCTAAATATGACGCCAATAGTGTGCGGCTGGTGCCCAATCGTTGGCGAATTGTGCGTTTGACCAGCATCCAGAGGCCCTCAATTGTTTGTGTGTGTATGTGACTGTGTACGGCATCGACGAAGTTGGTATGGTAGACTACTACCTCGTGCAGATAGATGCCATGCCGTAAGTTTACAACGTTGCTGTAGCCTCGCCAAGCGTCAGTCACGATAGTCGTTCCCGGCAACTAAGTCGTGCGTCGGAAGTACGGTGTTAGTTATGTGAGTGTGTCTAACTGCCATGTTGCTTGTGTCGTTTGTTTCGTTAGCTTTTCCGATCACTGTTTGCAGTGCGGCCAAGGGAGAGAACTCTGACTAAGTCGTCCAAGGCTTTTTATTCTTCGTCCGGATTTGACAGGAGTACCGAGTTTCCCCCGTGTGGGTTCCGGGGCCCTATTATAGGGAAAACAAGAATAGAGCAACTGCCTGCCCAAAAGCATGTCGTAAGAGTCAACTAATTGGGAGTTTCCTTTGAAGTCGGAGGCAAGGAACCAACAGTCTACACACAAATGTGTCAGATCTGTCAAATGGATGCACACGCAACACTCAGGTTCTGGAACAGGACTGCAGTCCAGAAGTGGACGAACAACCAGAACTTTCCACCAGAGTTTACAGCCGGTGAACGCAAAGAAGAAGATTTTAGAGTCTAAAAGACGTAATTTGGTTTCAGCATATACAATTTAGAGTTTACATTTTGTTTTTGCTGTTAAAAGTCATCGTTACATAGTATACAGTATATGCACCCCCCCCCCCCCCCCCCAAGCCGTTAAAACCATCAATTCTTCCATAACAACCTCAAAAATTAAATTCCCTTTGATTTCAACGCGAATATGTTTCGGGGTTATAGCGCATTTGACTTCCTTGGCTTTGAGCTGTGAAGATGAATTTATCTCAATGTAAACCTCGTCAACGGTTTGCCACCACTGTCCCCATTCTGTTTTACAGGGAACTATACCAATTCTTTCATCAAAATGTGCCATCAGAAAAGTCGAAGTTTTGATTCACTTCCAATTTCGTTTTCGTAAACTCTACACTGAACCGGAAGATGGGACAAACTTAAACTTCTGAATACAAAGATCGGGGGTAACTGCGTTTTAGTTATTCTTTGCGTTTATCATCTTCATCAATATCATCATCATCATCATCATCATCATCATAAACATCACGACCATCGTCAACATTATCATGTGCCGTGCTGGTAAGTTTAAGCTGTCATGTTTCGCGATCTAAATCTTACTCGGTTACCAGAATCACTGATCAGGTCAATGTTCGTGCCTTGACTCACCCCATACATGTCACCTAGCAATTCAGTTATTTATCCCTTTGCCTTCCTATTGTTTTCTCTGCAACAAACTTGCCTGCTGTTACCAAGTTCTCCCGTTCATTCATTCTCATAACAAAACAAAAACAAAAAACATAGACTGTCTACGTCTTAAGAATGTCACAAACTTTGAATATGTTAAGCAGCATAATAAACAGCAGTGGAGATTGTTCAACGGGGGGTCAAAATGAGGGTGTTATTAGAAATACAAAGAATTAACAACACGAAGTCTTTGGTTAAGCACCGGCAAGGAAATTAAAGTCAAAATTTGGAGAGCATGCATCTTCCGTGTGGTAGCAGTTGCATGTGATCTGTGAGCTGTCTCCCAGTCCTTAAGGAAGAAAATAGTGGCTTTTGAGCTGAAATGCTATACAAAAATGCTCATAATGGACACATAAAAGATAATACTGACATCCCAAAAGTTCTGAACAGCAAGGAAGATTGGCTTAAAAATAGCATTTTTCTCGAAAACTGAAATATTTCATATCAAGCGCCACGGCGAACTACAAAAAATTATAACAGAAGGCATGATGACTGGAAGCAGGGGCAGGACCTTGTTCTCGTTCAAGAATCTACTTCAGAGGTTCTGGGTAGTTAGCATCCACGGCCAGCTCCATATATATCTGGAGCTGGCCGTGTTAGCATCCTTTGGGTGCCAGGTGATGCCGGTTTGTTGGGAAATGAGCAGGCAGATACAATGGCCGGCTCTGCACCACTTGGTGGTGAATTGATAAGTGACAAACTAGATGTTGTGAGGGCCCTTTGGGAGCGAGTGAAAAGTGCAGAGGCGCAGATAGATCATTACTGTCTGAGGAGAATGGCGCTGCGATGTGTTGTGGGGGTTGGGGGTGGGGGGTCCCTGGTCGACGCTCAACACTCAGGGGAGGGATGAGAAATACAAGGAGGATATACAATCAGACGGTTACTGGTACCATCGGAATTTGAGCTCTTCGCTTGCTGCTGAATATGGGGACGGAGCACTTGTGGGTGTTTCCTGAGTGCTGTAATGTCGATTCTCAATTCAACATGGCATGGCACTTGATTATGATTATACTTGAGCAGTCCATTGTTTCCTAAATTTGTTTGGCCCACCGCCCCTTTTCAGTGGAGAAACAAAAATCCCAGCACCCCTCTCCCTGGTGATATTATCACCATCATCATTTTGCGACGGCGAAGAGCATAGGCGGTGATTATTCATCCTACACAATGATTAGAATCACGGATCATTAGTACCCTTGTTCCCACACTCCACCCCAACCCTTTGCATATGTCCAAGCCACAGAGGCATTTATCTCTTTGCTTTCCACCTGTCCTTGTTCTTTCAAACTTGCTAGTTGACACCAAGTTGTCGGATCTATTCCTTAACAAGAAAGATACTTTCTGTGTGGCTTTTTTTTTTTTTTTTACATCTCACAACGTTCTGGTCTGTAATTGTCGAAGTATCCTCAAGTTCAACTTCATAGATTGAGTTCTGTGTGTCTGGCGTTGTAACGCTACTATGCAGGTGGGGGCTGCACGAGGTTTCCTGTAGCCTTCGTAAACTAGGCCTATTTATTTCTAAAGATGCGAAGTAAGCTGGAATTCATTACTGGGCTAGTTCTGTCCTGACGGACAGCATTTTGATGTTTTATTTCGTGAAAATGAATTTTGTAGTTGATGCTGTCCTATTTTGAGCATGAGATGGCTTGAAGGAGTGATTTGGCATATATGAATTTGATAGCTTTTTTTTTTAAAGCTCGACTAGGTAGATGAGTCTGCTCTGTTCAAAGAAAGATTGTTGCCTCTACGTTAAAGTTGGTGCAAGCGTCCACTGCCGATAGTGAGTGTGTCTCTGTGATGCATTTAGGGTGTGTAATGCAGATTCGCTGGATTTGTGGCTTCTTTACCAAAACCTTGTGTCAATCAATATATGTATCCAAATATTCGAGGAGTACTGATTTAAGAGATATAAAATGGAAAACGTATTTTTTTTTTGGACTCAATTTGTTATTTTTTTGGCAATTATTTCTAGATGTCCAGAGCTGTATTGGACATTATTTTCACGATTTTTTTTTTAAATCACAGGAATCCTTTCATTGCTTTTTGAGTTATTTATAAGCTTTTTTTTAAACCTCGTACAGAATTCACATGTTAAGTTTTCGCTGCTTTAGCCTGTGAGATTGAGAGACGTATAGGCTTGCCTGCTCCAGTGTATAGTCTTCATGTTTTTGTACTAGCTTCCCTGTATCTTCCATCTAGTTTCTGTTTTCATTACAGCCATTTGTTGTATGCCTATGATTGGATTGGATTCTTATTTGGGGTTTGGCTTCCTGATGAGCATAATGTCTAGTTTAACTCCCAAGAATAGTGGGTATTTCTAATGACGCGGATAGGAGGCTGTTGTGGTGTTTTCATAATAGCCTAAACAGCAAAGTCGTCGATGAGCATTGGTTCTATATAGATATCGTTCAGTTAGTCTATCTGAGACTTGCTAGTGACTAAATTTAGTAATGTCAGTTATGTAAATCACGAAGAGTCTTGGCTCTTCTAGGCTGCTCGGAAAAATTCTGTTTTACTGACTTAACAGTTGAACTGTCAGTACAGCTGACGATGCTATGTTTTTCGGTTCTGCCAAATCGTTAGAACACCAAGTAACTGTTGCTTGTGGAAGTTTCAGCTCAGCCCATTATTACACCCAGCCTAGAAAAACAGGAATAATAATAAAAAATCTAAAGAATACTATATTAATTAATGTTAATCGAAAGGATGCACCTATTTGGTCAAAATGGTATGTTTTTTTTTTTAAATTGAGCAATCACTGCGATTTTTATCTGCCACACCTCACTGTAACAGGTGCGAACAGTTTATCAGCATGTTTTCTCTCTCCGTTTGTTGTCTCTCTCTTTCTCTCTCCCGCCCCATGGACTGTCCCAGTGCCCCCACTCCTCCCTATCACCGCGCTTTTAAGGGGTGGTAGCGCCCTCTTTAAGAAACACTGTGCAAGAGGCTGTGAGAGGAACACGTTTTTGCTAATATTCTGGGGTATAGAAGTTTCTTGAGGCTGTGAGGGAGAAATTTATCTTAAGGCTGACGGGAGAAGTATCTCTTGAGGCTGTGAGGGAGAAATTTCTCTTAAGGCTGACGGGAGAAGTATCTCTTGAGACTGTGGAGAGTTTCTCTTGAGGTTGTGGGGAAGTGTTTCTCTTATTTTGAGGCTACAGGGAGAAGTTTCTCTTGAGGCAGATGGCAGAAGCTTCTCCTGAGACTGTGGGGGGGGGGGGGGGGCACGTCTTTTTAAACTGTGGGGGAGAAGCTTCTCCTGCTACTGTAGGAGAGAAGTTTCTTTTGAGGCTGTGGGGGAGAAGTTTCTCTTCAGTCTGATGGCAGAAGCATCTCTTGAGACTATGGGGAGAAGTTTCTCTTGAGACTGTAGGGAGAAGTTTTTTTTTAGGCTGTGGAGAGAAATTTGTCAATGTTTCATAAAGTACTGTCTTTCTCTTATCTTTCTCACTGATTATTATTTTCATACAACATTTACTCCTTTATTTTACCAAAACTAAACAACTCAGATGAGATTCAGAAATTTAATATTATCAAAGCTTGCATGCATACATAGATTATTTTTAGTCTACAAGACAGTCACTGAGTTCAGATGAGGCACTGTTTAAATCACAATTTAATAGTTTGAGAAAGAAAAGAACACTGAAATTTCGTTTTAAATATTTTCAAATGTTTGTTACCACAAGTAAAACAATTTTTTACACAGTTGTAAATGAGTTATGATTTGGGTTATTGTTACTGCACTCTGGACACGCCAATAAGTGCTAAGATTCCCCCTTCAGACAAGACTTCTGTTGCGTCCGATGTGCTTTTCGTGCCTGGCTATGCCAGTCTTTACTCCTAGTTCTTGCCCTCTTAGCAAAGATGTGGAAGTGCTGCTCCCAGAATCCTCCAAACACCCCACCTAATGGCATTAACAATGTCAGCATGATCAGTAGGCCGGCCCTCTGTAACTAAGGCAGAGCCGACTAATCTGTCGGCTCTTTCATTGCCAACAACACCTGCATACCCAGGTTCAAGGATGAAGGTGACTCCAGGCACAGTGGAGTTTAACAATGACTTGATCCACTGTCTGCATTCAAACCCCACCTCAACCCGAAGGATCATGCTTAAAGAATCACTCAGCACACAGATATGAGAATAGCCCTGCGATGAACCACATGAAAGCTCGTGTTAACGCCATTGTCATGCTGCTGGTAGTCATACAGAAGGCACCACTGGTCTCCTGGACTGTTCTACCTGCAGAGAACACAGTAAACGCCCATGCACTTTTTTGTCCTCGTACAACGGACGCATCTGTGTAGATCAGTACATCCGCCTCCTATGAATTTTCACATAAAAGTACATGGACCTCTGTATTGACAGCAACTTGATTCTGCTCCTGACAGATCCTATCAAGCATGGCAACACGGGAAAAGAGGCAGTTGAGCACCTGGGGCACAGATATTCATTCTTCGTCAAGGCTGATGTCTGTTTGTAAGACTGCAGATATGTATGATATTGTCCTCTGCCCTCCAGTGCCATGATTTTCCTCTTTTTAGCCTGTTGTCCTTTTCCCTAAAAATAACATTGTGCAGAGGGTGCTTCAAATCCGAGCTTATCTTCAGTTATGCATGAGTCTTCCAGATCTTCATCCTATGGTGTACTGTTGGAAAAACAAGAAGATATCACACTGCTATTTAAAAGGTGTCACTTGTGCACTCCAGAATTATGCACCTAGCTTTATTTTGCATTTTTACCAGACTTTCAATCTGAGTATCGCTGACAGTGAGAATGGCTAAAGCATATCTGACTGGAGAAAGAACCAATCCCCGGAACAGTAGCAGAAGCAGTCTCTGCTCAATACTGGTGGTGGCCAGGACACTCATTGCTGATAAGCTTTTACTGGCTTTTGCTAAAACATGGCTGACGTGGTCTTTGAAGGACAGACTGCATTAAAACCAGATATGTCATCGGGTGTGTTCTTGTCAAAGCTTTGCCCCTAATTTCCACCACAGGTAGGTCTGCCTTAACCTTAGGCGTGATGAAGGACCACATTACTGAGGCTTCTGAAGGGTTGACATGCGCACTGGAGTCCTCACACCAGGAGGAGATGTGATGAAGTTCACTCTGCATTACATTGGCAATCCCATGATTCTTTCTTCCATGTCAATAGACCAAAATGTCATCAGCAAATGACAGAGTCCTGACACACCCATTCAACTGCATATAAATTAACAATGGTAATATTTTTTAGCAGTACAACAATTTTCTTAGTTAACATCATAATGCAACCATCATGTATATATATGTGTGTGTATCTATGTATATATATATATATATTGATTGAGAGTACACTAGACAGAAGGTTGTGGATAGACATGACTACCAGTGCAACACGGCATAGACTTTAAGAAGAAGATATACACACACATACATACATACATATGCATATATATACAAACACACACACACACACACACACATATATATATATAAATATATATATATATATATATATATGTGTGTGTGTGTGTGTGTGTTTGTATATATATGCATATGTATGTATGTATGTGTGTGTATATCTTCTTCTTAAAGTCTATGCCGTGTTGCACTGGTAGTCATGTCTATCCACAACCTTCTGTCTAGTGTACTCTCAATCAACTCTTACACAGATGATGCTCCATGCCATGATGTCAAACTGCTAAGCATCTTTTCTCTCAATCTCCCTCGGCCTCTCCTCCCCTCCAACTTTCCTACCATCACGATGTACTCCAGTTTTCTCCTTCTCATCGCATGACCAAAGAATGTAGATTGTCTCTTCTTGATGTGACCTGTACACAGTAAAACTGAAACTTCTCCTCATGTGGGGTTGTGGTATCTTATTTTAGGGAGGAAAAGGAATTGTCCCTTTGTCCCTGTGATGACCCTGCTTAGCATACTCCCCACGCTCACAGCAAGTCGAGCAGAAATCTGTGGGACAAATGACCGCTCAAGAGATACCTGGGGCTGGAAAGGAAAACGTAGGAAAGCCCAAAGTTGACTTATAGTCAGTTGCGTCCCAAAAGTCGAGGAAGACAGTTGTCATATTTGAAGATGTAGTTTAAATGTCAAGTGAATGACTAGTGTTGTCATATTGTGAAAGCGAACTGTGATGACTGTGTCTGCATAATTGTCGGAATAAACTGATAAAATGTATAAATAAACTGAGAGCAGTTTTGTGTTGTTAATCCAAGAGAGTAGAAGCAGTGCAAGCAGCAACGTGCAAGTGTCAAAGTTGATGTGTAAAGTAGCCTCATCGCAGTCCCCTAACAAGCATACCATAAAAGGAGTTTGCTGAAATCAGATATGCTGGGCTTAAAGGCACAGACACTGCAGGCAGCCTAGCTGAAAACCACAAACATAACATGCCAACTGAGATTTTAGGTACAAAAGCAGAAAAAGAAACTTTAACAACCACTATATATTATCATAAAAACAACCAATTGCAGATGTACTAAATGTTTATCATAATAAACATTACACCAACAGATTAGTTGACCATATTTAATGTTGCATGTACGATACAACAGATAAATAACATGCATCTCCTCCTCTTCCCAGTTTTCACTGGCTGTAAACTCTGGCGGAAGGTTCTGGTTGTTCGTCCACTTTTGGATTCTGGTCTTTTTCCAGAACTTTATGTGCACATTTGTTTTACAGGTGTGGCTTTTTCATGTGCAGACTATTGTTTCCTCACCTCAGGGGCAACTGGACTCCAACTCCGAAGGAAACACCCCTGATAAGGCACCATTTATGACTTACTTGCTAGAGAAGAACTTGGTCTATCTTTTTATTGTTGTTTTTTCTCCCACCTAAAATATGATCCCACCGGGAAAATAACAATATAAATCTGTTGGAACATGTAAAACAAAGAACACCATGTCACAAATTTTAAACAGTAAGATATAATATACATATGACAAGAGTATACACAAAAATATATAAAACAATATTAGGTGAAACAAATTAAAATGACACACACTTTGAATATCTAGGCTCCATAATAAACAGCGTTGGAGACTGTTCAACAGACGTAAAAAAAAAATGCAATGCAAAGATTAAATATCATTAAAAGTCTATAGTTAAGCACCAACAAGGAAATCAAAGTCTCAATTTTCAGGGAATGCATCTTCTTTGTAGCAACAAACAGTGTGAGTCGTGGACTATCTCACTATAATTCAAAGGTAACAGAAAGATTCTCAGAATAACAATGGACCAAGAAGAAGATAACAACAGACATCCTAAAAGATCTGAACATCAATGAAAAATTGGCTAATAAACAGCATCTAGTCTCAGAAATTAACATATTTTGGCATATTAAGCACCACTGTGGATTGGATGGTCACTCATAACAAAACACAAGTAAATTAGCAAACATGGAAATGAGATGTCTGAGAAAGACTGTAGGAGAGAAGAGAAGAGATAAAATCAGGACTGAGGTCATATGAGATAAAGTCGTCACATAAACAATTCTAAATTACATAAAAAGACAGCAAATCAAATGACTTGCCCACCTGGAGAGAATGCCTTCTGGTGCTATACCATACACGGCATATACCAAAAGAGGAGAGGGCCGTAAAGCAAGAGGTAGTAGACCAAGAACAATATGGAAAGATAACATCAGAGAAACTCTACAGAATCATGATGTGCTTATGATCGAAGCAGCCAGAAAAGCAGGAAGCAGGACCTTATATCTCCTTCAACACCCAAAGCGGCAAAAGAGGATATAAAGAAGAAGAAGAAGTAGGTTGGAAAGAATCAATTACTTTTTTTTTCTAATGACAATTTATTATACAAAACTTGTAGTGACTTATTTTCTTCAGGCTGCTTAGTCCAGACTTGGTAATGCTTTAACTCCAGCAGTCTTTCTTATTGGACCATATCTGGGGTCAAGAATCCTTTGATCTTCTGGAATATTCCTGTAAAGACATGTAAAAATGTATGCATTTAATTTGTTATATATATGCAACTTTGCTTAGCACTCATCTTCTGACTTAGCCCTTCCACCCTGGCAGCCACAAACAAAGCAATTCTGGATGACTCCAGTTCCCCAAGAGTGCTGCTTACCCAGCATTCCTAGCATTTATGAGACACCTTAAAAAGTCCCTTGGTTGTTTTACACCTGTGCAGCATTTAGGAGGTCAGGATTTGAAAATATTTACTAAAAACAGCATTTGGGGGATTTTCTTTCGAATCAAAAGGCTATTTTAAAACCATGATGAGTCAGCTTTTTCCACAGCCTCAGTGATACATATCACAGTCACTGCATGAGTCACCTGATTCGTACTTTTAAGGCTCCCGCTGAATGTATTCCATTTAATGTTTACTTTGTTTATTTTTACTGAGAACTCCCTTTTTATATTTGTATATATTTAAAAACAATATAAAAACGTAGATAAATATATATTTTTGACAATTTATTAATGACATTTGTAAACAATTTTTAAAGGATTTTGTGTGTGAATTCTCACAGGTTCATGACTCACTTATTTTAGCATTCCTGGGGTGAAAAGATTAACTCCTAACAGAGCACAGAACTTTGAATAAACCATGCTGTCCTTAGCAGACTTGAAGTTGCTTTTACTTTCTATTAAAATGAACTGTGTTGAGTTGAGAAACCACATTACGGAACTCAGGACAGTCCCATAAATGCTCCATCCCCATCATCAATAGGCAGCACACATTCCAATTCTAATGGTACCAGTAGCTGTCTGTTTGTCCATTAAGCTTTTCTGCTGAGAGTTGGCTGGATCCCCTGATCACTCCCAACTGCACCAGTCTATTCAGATCATAAGGATCCTTTTGCACTGTTCACTCGTTCCCAAATGACCTTGTAACATCTAACTTATCTCACATCATTTTACCATCATCTGGTGCAAACCATCCAGTCTGTCTGCCTGTTCATTTCTCAGCACATCTGAATACTCTGGAGAATAAGTCTTAAGGATGCCCGCTACACAGGATCTGTGAAGAGCACACCTGTTCCCACTTTCCTCAGCATGCTTTGTGCGCTCGATATCTTCAAATGGCTTAAATACTTTGCTATGTAGACATGGCTTAGAGTTTAATAATGAAGTAGAAAAAACCCTTCTTTACTTAGTCACTGCTCTTTTACCTTGGCATGTAGAGGTTTGTCAGAGAGATTGCCAGACTTTTCTATCAGCAGTTTTCTTTCTGGTTTTGTTCCATTTCAGTCCATTATAAGTCAGGGACTGTCGAATGTTGTCTTCCCAGTGGACCCTGGGTCGTCCTGGAGGTCTGATCCCTTGGTTCTTAGCCTCCCATGGTGGCCGATTTTCTCCCATTCTGCAAACATGTCCAAACCATCGTAACTGTGACTAAGCTAAGACAGGTCTGATGCGCGAATGTAAAAAGAGGAAGGTCTGGCTGAACCTGAGTACTTCGTGTCTCTGGAAGTAGTGGGTAATCGTGAATCAGCCAGACGGCAGGCATGGAGACTGCAAGGAGGCAGCCCCTCCACCATGCAAAGACACAACAGGCCAATCACCTGTTTGCCTCAAACTACGATTACCAGTTAACACAGAGAGACAAAAACCCTCCTTACCCTCCATTATTTCTGTAACTTCGTGGTGTCTCGCCGGGATTGGATCGAGATGTGATCCTTGGTGGAGCCTCTTGGGCAGCCAGCACTGTTTGTCTTTGTCTTGCCCTTAGATCTCCTATATTAACTTTAGTTGCATTAATCTCCAGAACATATTGTTTTCTTTCGTCGTTTGCTTTATGGTAAGCCTGACAACAGAATCATTTAAAAATCAGCATATATATATATGAGGAGGCTTAAAAAAACAACTTAAAAGGGTGATAGAAATTATGATTTCTAGAGTAACAGTAATTAAAATTAAGCAAGTAAATAAATCCTTCAAAATGAATCAACTACATTCAACAACAACAACAAAAATGTAGCCAATGTTATGTTTCAAAGAATTCATTTATTTGCTTAATTTTAATAAATTGTTACTGTAGTATGCATCTAACTAAGCAAGCTCCAGTGACCAAGAGGGGAAGAAAAGACGCTGGTGTTGGATAGGACACACATCGAGAAAACCGCAGAACAATATAACTAGAATGTCTTTGCATTGGAACCCACAGGGGCACAGGTATAAAGGAAGGCAAAAAAAAAAAACACACATGGAGAATGAAGTTAGAAAGATTGGGGAAGAGCTGCATGCGATAGCAAAGGATAGAAGGACTTGGTGTGAGTTGGTTGAGGGCCTATGCTCCACTGGGGGCTAGAAAGGCAGAAAAGAAGTATGCACATGATCAGATACGGCAAAATATGACTGTCAATAAATTGTGCAATCTATTGTTTGTGTCTTCTTTGTTCAAACATTACAGTTCATTTATTGAATTAGAAAACTGTTATAACTTGACCTACTGTGTTCAGCAGCAGCTCATAGGTTTACTTCAAAATTTATTTCCAGAATATATTTACAGACAACTATCACGAGTGTGAAAGCGATTAAATGGTATGATAGAATAACTAATGTAGAACTTTGGGAGAGAACTAAACAGGCTCCAGTGGACCAAGAGGCGAGGAAAAGGCGCTGGTGTTGGATAGGGCACACACTGAGAAAACAGGAGAACAGCATAACTAGAATGTCTTTGCACTGGAACCCACAGGGGCATAGGAACAAAGGAAGGCCAAAAAACACATGAAGAAGAGAGCTGGAGAATGAAGTTAGAAAGATGGGGAGGACATGGGGAGAGCTAAATGCAATGGCGAAGGATAGAACGACTTGGCGTGAGTTGGTTGAGGGCCTATGCTCCATTGGGGGATAGAAAGGCAGAAGAAGAAGAATCACTAATGTACCTTAGACTCCTGGTCCAGCCTCCATTCCAAGTCTCTCAACTGACTGTATAAGCTATTTCTCTCCCTTTCCAGGGACTTCACCATCTGTGGACTTGCCTTTGAGAAAAACAAAAAAATTTGCACAACGGTGAAAATCATATTAAAACATCCATATCAGCTAATGCACATATGGCAATATTTGTTGCTGCTATAGTCATTTCTAGGAGTCACCGTGACTTTGGTGGCTAGGCGTCCTGGGGGAGCCAGACTTTTGTCAAAAATGACCTTGACTCTCAGGTCGACCCAGCCTAGAGTGGGTACCAGATGCAGTCCTGGGAAGTAAAGGCAGCCGGCTTGATGCTGGCCACATTACCGATTGGTCTAAATTGTCTAAAACAATATAGGTCTAGCCCTATATGCCCGATATGCCTTAAAGCGTGGGAAAAGGATCTTTACCATACTCATTTCTAACATAGTTACTTCTTCTAATAAGTTTAATCCGGCAGACAGTTCTGGTTGTTCAGCCACTTCTGGACTCTAATCTTGTTCCAGAACTTGAATTGTGATATCACATCCATATTATACATCTTTCTTCAATGTACAAGGTAAAGTCGGGGAAAGTAAAGGCGGCCGGCATGATGTTGACCACATCAACTAATATTGCTGATTAATCTATATAATACAGGTCTAACCCTATATGCTCCAATACACCTGAAGGCGTGAAAAAGGGTCCGTTTCTTATCTCTTCAAGTCTTAAGCAGTTGTTACTTTAACTGCATCCATCTCAAGAAATTGTACACATCCGACTTATTTGTATGCAGACTGTTGGTTCCTTATCTTTCAGGCAGATGCAGTCTGACTTCAGAGGAAACTTCTTTAATTTGTCAACTTGGGTGACGTGCTTGTTTAGGAGGTAGTGGGTCTATTCCCTCCCCACTCCCCCTTCCCCACCCCCCAAATGAGGCTTTGGAACCCACACAGTAAGACCTTTAACCTAAATCTCACTGGTGGCTCATAAAATAACAATTTCACCAATCAACAGGTAAGAAGTAATAGGCATGGCTTCTTTTTTTTTTTTCTGACAGGACGCAGGGTTAAGCTGTACCAGCACCTTTTTTTTAAGGCATTTTTTTCACTGCAATTGTAAAAAGACACTTTCTGGTGAATACTGGTACCTTTTTAGACACTTTGCGGAGAGTATTAGCACCTTTTTTGTTTTTTATGGAAAAAAGCTTATATTAGATATAATTATTAGATATTGGGTTGGCTAGTAAAGACAATAAAACAAAGAAAATTGAAATATTTTGGTCACTTGAAACGTCATGGAAGTCTAGAGAGAACAATAATGGAGGGGTATATGCCTGGGAAGAGAGGAAGAGGAAGGCCAAGGAGAAGATGGGTGCAGGATGTGGCAGATGATCTCCAGATGGGTGTATCAGACGCAGGACATCTTGCTCATGATAGGAAGGTTTTCCGGAGGGTTGTTATGGCAGCGAGGTTCCGCGAGGGACATGCTACTGAATGAATGAATGAATGGAAAAAAGCTTATATCAGATATACATACAGGAAGTTGTTCAGTGCAGGAAAGGTTAAAATGGTTTTCTTTTTATAACAAACATGAAGATTATTTTAGACAAATTCTTACATCAGCAAGGTCATCAAATGCTCGATTATCCCTTGGAGACTTTCCAGCTGAAATTTATAATTAAATAATTAAACATTTAATAATCAGTTTAATAAAAAAAAATTATGTTGTGTTCCTCTTTCTTATGCGGCGTCCTTGGCTAAGGCGTTGCGAGTCCGACTCGTGAGCCAGCATAGCGCGATCGAAACCCACTGCAGGATGCGTGGATTTTTGTCGTGGTATGGGACGTCGCAGGTCGACCCAGCCTAAAATGGGTACCAGGATGGGCTGTCCTGGGAAAGTAAAGACAGCCGGCGTAATGCTGACTACATTACCCACAGAGTGCTGATGGTCTGTAAAAATATGGGACGCTCTACCCATATGCCAGATGCGCCGAAAGGCGTGAAAAGGGATCTTTCCTTTCCTTTTCCTTCCTCTTTCTTATTATTATTCTTTTTCTTCTCCCCCCCCCCCCCCCCCCCTTCCGTTACATAATGGTTAAATAATTAAATGAAATATTTTCCCTATTTCTTGTCTGTTTCTTCTTCCATTTTTTTTTCTTTCACAGCAACATTCTTCCTCTTCCCCCACCCTCCTTAAATACCTTTCATATATCTCCCCCCCCCCCCTTCCCACTGCCTCCTCTTTTTCCTTCCTCGTCTTTAACTTTGTTTTAATAATATCTACAAAAGAAGTCTGAATTTGTTTTTTAATATATATTTTTGTTAATTGTCCAATTGCTGGGTGTTTGCTTTGTACCACATTGATTAATGCACCATTTCTCACTTCCTTTTATTCTCTTTCTTCTTTCTCCTTCTTCTTTTTCTTCTTGCCCTTAAAAGAGTGTTTAGCACATTGTGTTTTACAGCTAGGCTGTGATATTTGAGCAGTTCAGCCAAACACATCTGATTTCACCAAACACCTAATTAGTCACCTTTGCTAGGGAGTAGTCATTGTATATTTTCCTCAGAATTAAGCTCACACGGAGACTATTTTCAATTATTTACCTTCTTCAACTCTTTGAGTCCCAAGGAACGCATTGTACGCTCATATGTTCCTACCTAGAAGCCCAATGAACGCATGATGCGCCGATTTTATGACTCTCTTTATTACCACCTGGGCCTGTGATGCTAAACCCTCTGGGACTCAAAGAGTTATATGTTTCTTGACCTTTTCTACCTTCTCCCTCTGATTATGATTCCTTGTTGTAAGTGTAGAATGTCATTTTCTAAATGTCATTTTTATAACTGTAATTTTTGTCAAACTATAATTAGTGTTTTAATCACTTTGTCATGTAATTATTTCTGTAACTGTCATTTTTATAAAATTTTCATTTAATCAGACTGTCATTTTGTAATTGTCAAAATGCAGGGTACCATTGTTGCTTTGTGCCACACAGTCTGTTGCACTATTTAATTTACTTACCTTCTTTCAAATTTCTTTTCGCTTCTTCTATCTTCTCCTTTAACAAAAGATTTTGCTTCTCCAACTGCAGGTTCATTTCAGTCTGCGTCTCAAACCTAGTCTTCCATTCATTACCTGTGAATCACAGATTGATTACATAATACAGCCTCTAAATAAACATTGAATGGTCGTAGACCACTAGGCAGACCAAGAGGACTATGGAGATATAATGTCCAGACAGATCTGCAAACACTTGGTGTCACCAACTGGAAAGAGAAGGCCAACCAGAGAGATGAATGGAGGCGGGTGATATCTGTAGCAATGAACCTTAAGGGCTCGGAATGCTGAAGAAGAAGAAGAAGAAATGAATAAACATTCACACAGCAGGCTGACGTTTATACAATTGACTTTTTTTATCAGTCACCTTGAAAATGGTGGTTGGCACGTAGGGGTTTACAGTTAAGCTGTGATACTTATGCTGTTTAGACTAAATCACCCAGTTTCAACAACCCCAGAATTACTCTCTTTTCAAGGCAACAGTAAAGCTTTTCCCTCCCCTTCTCCCCCCCCCCCCCTTTTTCCCCTATAAACCTATAAAATGGCACCCTGAAACTCACACATAGAAAATAATAACATTCATTCTTCTTCTTCTTTCGTTCGCCTGAAATAAGTTGTCTATATCAGCAATTTTGTCTCTTGCATAAATTTCACTGTTGTTGTTAGTTCATTCAGTGGTCCATAGAGTTTACGTTCCACTGTTGTTCTTTCTGGCCAAAAGGTTTGCCTTAATGTGTCAAATTCAGTGCAGTCCTGGAGTACATGTTCTGCTGTCTGGGGCACCTATCCACAGGTGCACATGGCTGATACGCCTATCTTGAATTTTGTGTACATGTGGTTACGTAATCGGTTGTGCCCTGTTCTGAGGTGGAGGATCATGACTTGTTCTGATCTGTCCAAAATAAAATAGTCGTCTTGTGCTGGGGCTGGTGGTTTCCTGATTGATTTAATGATTCTTTTCTTTTTGTGGTATGTGACTGGTACATCCGGCTGCACTTTTGTCACAATAAAATTCATATAATAATTCACATAGCATACAGACATTCATATAGCATACAGACATTCACATAGCATACAGACATTCATATAGCATACATATATCTATATCATCATCAATTCTCTTTACGCTTAGTGGCATATGAGGCTTCAGACAGGACTTTCCATGCTTTCCTGTCCTGTGCAATCTTCAGTGCAGTTTTCCATGTCAAAGATGCCGCATTCAGGTCACTCTCCATCGTTCATCTCCATGTTATTTTTGGGCGACCCTTCTTTCTCTTTCCCTCTTGTGTCCATGTGAGAGCTGTTTTGGCAGGTATATCAGGATGCAATCCGACTTCGAAGGAAGCTCCCAGTTAGTCGACTCTTACGACATGCTTTTGGGTAGGCAGTGGGTCTATTCTTGTTTTCCCCCACAATGGGGCCCGAAACCCATACGGAGAACAAAATATACTAATTTGCAGGACATCAGGAGCCTCTCTTGGCAGTGGTAAAACGTCACAAACTAGCTTAGTTTGGGGCATGTGGTAAGACATGATTCAATTGCAAAGAGCGTACTTCAAGGAATATGGGGAGGGGGGGGGGGGGGGGGGGGGGGGGGGGGGGGGGGGGGAGGGTAGAAAAAGAGGAAGCATTCACAGATTATAAACTCTCACACAAAGGTCTGGTTGTTCATCCATTTCTGCACTATTGTCTTGTTCCAGAACTTGAGTTTTGCGTGCACATCCATTTTAAAGATCTAGCCTATTTGTATATGCAGACTGTTGGGGCTAGTCTTACAAGTCATCAAAGAACAACAAATGAAGTGGCTTGGACATCTAACCTGAATGCCCTGGTACTATCTACCACAGCGAGCCACACTGAAATGTTACAACGGGTATATAGTGAGGGGAAGACCTTGTGAAAGATGAAGTGATGGCATAAAGAACAGTCTTACAGAAATGAACATCAGTCTTAATAGTTCTCTTGACAGAGCTCATCAACAAAAGTGACATCTCCCCCCAACATTGAGGTACAAGGAGAAAGATAAGAAGAGGACTGTTGGCTCCTTGCCTCTTAGGCAGATACACTCCAACTTCAAAGGAAACTCCAAAACTTTCTAGGCTCACATTAGTGTCATTAGTCATCTTTGCACTCACAATCATTGATCATTACTACTTGTGGATGCTAATTGATCTTCATCACTGTGATGAACGAACAACTACAGGAAAAGGCATATGCATACACTCACATGTTCATATAAAATATATGTTTATCTACCTTCATTCTCAATGCTATCATACCGCCTTTCTAGTTCATCAATTGTAGCTTTCAGTTCAGCTGATGACTGGTCCAGCATTTCTCTGCAGATAAAATTGAAAATCAAAATTTACAAAAAAAGTTAGATTTATGTGCATGCAACACTCAGGTTCTGGAACAAGACTAAAGTCCAGATATGGATGAACAACCAAAATTTTACGTTGGAGTTTACAGCCGGTGAAAGCAAAAATGAAGATTAAGATATTTTCACTCACATATTTAAAAAAAAGACTGTCAATATATAATTTCTCTAACCAGTTTATAGTCTGGTAGTCCAGTTTATATGTTATCACATCTGATGTACAGAACTGACTTATTTGTACATGCAGACTGTTGGATCCTTGCATTCTGGGCAAAGGCACTCCAACTTTGAAGGAAACGCCACTTATTAGTCATGGTGTGTGACATGTTAACTAGGGAGAACGTGGTTCTGTTCATATTTTCAAAGTTCTCTAAAGGATGTGTAGATAACATGTGACCAGTTTATAGATTTCATCTGTCTTGAGTTGGACTACCTCATTCGTTTATCTATTCTTCGATGATACTGTTTACCACATCCCTCCTGCAAGTAAATATTTTTCAGCAGCAGTGCTAGATAGAACTCATTAAAATAAAATAAATGTTGTTTGTTTGTTAGTTTTCTACAGGGTTGGTGTCTCAGGCTTAGGAGTTGTGAATGGGCTTCATAATTATGGGGTACTAGGTTTGATATCACTGCAAGCTATTTGTCAGCAGACAGCCTTGTGTTAGTTTTGACAGTGGTATCAAGAGCTGGCTGTTTAGGTGCAATGGCAAACTACTGAATATACAATTGCCTAGTGAATCAAAAATAGACCCAAAATGCTGGGGTTGATTCTGCAATTTCCTGTAAAGGATTTGCTGCTATTTCTACAGAATGAAGTAACCATTTTGTTGCTAACCTTCCCCCTCCCCTTTTTTCCCTCCCTAATAATGCCTCTTATGACATACATGGTTGGTGAAACTATGCTTTCCTTTCTTTTATTTTGTTCTTTTTTTCCCCCTACTGCTTATGCAACAGAGAGGAGTTCAAAGCAGTTTCCTCTCTTATTCTAGTAAAGCCTGTGTTAATGTCATACTGTGTTTCTGTAGTGTCTCATTCAATCCATCCACCCGTCTGTTTCTTGGTCGGCCTATTGACTTGTAACCTGCTGTTCTCGTGTTAATGCTGCACTGTGTTTTTGTAGTGTCTCCTTTATTCCCTTCACCCGTATGTTTCTTGGTAAATCTCTTTACTTGTAGCCTGCTGTTCTCATATAGTAAGCTCTAGCTGATTGACCAGGTGCCGAAACCAGTTGATTCGTTGACTGTTGACTGACGTTCTGATAAGTAACAATGAGAATTTTCAGCCGGTGAATTGCGAAGAAGAAAAAGATAATCTTGTCTACCATATGTATTATTACTATAAACAGGAAAGAAGCAGCCTTGTGCTTTAGTTCTGAGAAAACAATCGTTGGTATCTAAGGCCTTACTTCATTTGTATTTCTTGTTGTAGTTCAGCTCGTAATTTTTCCAGCTCGAATTCAGTGACGTTCGCCATCTTGTTTCCGCTGTCAACGTTGCTATGCTTCCTGGGCTCGTGCCAAAACAAACGGGGCCACGGCTCTTCAAGTTATGCAGTACCACAGGCGCCGGCACCAAGAAGCCAGGGTCCTTTGAGACCCCGAAAAAAAATTGTTTAGGGGCTGAGCCTTCCCCCCCCCCCCCCCCCCCAAAAAAAAACCGGCTCATTTTAAACATCACTGCAGGGACATAACTTGACTTCAAGTAAACCGTAAACCCAGCACTGAAACTGAAATCGTCAAGACTGGGTTTGCAAACCCCCCCCCCCCCCCCCTTTTTCCCCAACAAAAATGTGCCTACACAATGTGCAAGGTGTTGAGTAGCGCATAGTTGGTGGCGGGGTGGTTTCCTAGTGTTTTCTTACCTCCTGTGAGGGGGTGGGGGCGGGGTCTGAAACTCCACTCAATTGTTTGCCGGTGTGGTGAGGAGGGCGTGGTTAGGGAGGCGACAGAACACCCATCACCCGAAGTGTTTATTTGATTTTATTTGTGTGTGGCCAGGGGAAGGGTGGATTCCTTGTGTCCTCAATTATTACATAGAAAATGTGTAAAGCAAGAGGGATAGAGTTTAATCCCTGTTTAAGTGCGCAATTATTATTATTTGACCAGCATTATTATTGGCTTTTTTTTCTGTTTAGCGACCACAACACGCGAAATTTAGGTATATCTCATATTATCGGGGGGGGGGGGTGAGGGGGGTAAGGTTAGTGTAAGTTTTAAATGAATGGCGACTACTACGAATTCTAACCCTAACCCCCCCCCCCCCCCCCACCCACCGCCTTATAATATGGAATGTCCCTAAATCTCGCGTGATGTTGTCGCTAAACAGAAAAGAACCTTATTATTATTTGTTGAATGGCAAATAAATAAAATAATGTGTCTTAAATAACAAATTAACTGTGTTGTTTAGGATTTGTTTTAATCTCTCCCCCCCCCCCCCCCCCCCAGCCTTAATTTTTTTTAATCGCTTACAGATGATCAAACTCGGGTCTCCCGCATGACAGCCCAGGGTTTTAACGATTCGGCCAGCTTGTTTGTTTTTCTTAACGTTTAACCCTCTGGCGGAAAGTTCTGGTGTTTTTTGTTAACTTCTGGACTTAAGTCTTTTTTCCTAAACTTGAGTTTTACAGCATACCAATTTTACAGATCTGACAGAAAACGGAAAATCCTACGCAATTAAGTTTAAAATCACCATCTTTTTTCAGGCTACCGGAGTGAAAGGGTTAATTGCTCGCTAGGCATTGGTATTAAAAACACAAATGTAGCCACAGGCACAAAAGGAAACAATATGCTTCTAACAGCATCATTGGTGGAAAATGCTGCAAAAAAAATTTCAGTCAACTCATTTCAGGGATTGGAGGTATCTAAAACTATGAAATCTAATAAGGTCTAAAGTGAACTAAAAACATTGATAACATTGTTTGTAAAAAGTAAGGTTTCCCTTCCCATACATATTGGGAGAATAGGGCTAGACCTATATTTTTATAGACCAATTGTAGGGGGACGTGGTCAGCACCACACCGGTCGCCTTTACTTCCGAGGACTGCATCTGGTACCCAATCAAGGCTAGGCTGACCTGAGAGTCAATGTCACTTTTGAAAAAAATTGTCTGGCTCCCTCAGGGCGCGAACCCTCGATTTACCAAACTGCAGGCGGGCGTCTAGCCGCCAACGCCACGGCGACTTCCCGATAGCATTGTTATGTGACGCAAGCGTTTGCCTGGCTCGAAACACAAAAATACACCCGCGTATGTATTATACTCAGTGATTCAATGAGTATGATCCGGAGGGTTCAGGCAGGTTCGGTACGAAGACATTGGCTTGAATCATTACAGAAGTCCACTGTGCGTGGAGTCACTTTTATTTTTGTTCCGGGACACGCAGGCGTCGATGGAAATGAAAGAGCTGACAGGTTAGCTGTATACGCTATCACTACCGACGGTCAGCCTATGGATCATGCTGATATTATTAATGCCCTCAGAGAATGGCCAGAATGGCAGACTTGGGAATTAAGATCGGCATAGCAAAAAACGAGACGCACACCAGACGACTTGTTAATCAACATAGAACTGGTACTATTAGCCATCGGACGTTGGGGTTCATAAAGAGGGGAGGATCTGAGCACCTATGGACATGTCCGGAGTGCAATGATGATAACCCAACTAACTAACTAACTAACTAACTAACTAACTAACTAACTAACTAACTAACTAACTAACTAACTAACTAACTAGCTAGCTAGCTAACTAACTAACTAACTAACTAACTAACTAACTAACTAACTAACTAACTAACCAACTAAGTGTTATATTAACTTTGAAACAACAGAAATAACATATCTATAGCAAATCCTAAACTATAAATAGACGAGACAGGATCAGAAATGACGATATCGGGGAAGAAGCTGGGACAGAACCAGTATCAAATACATCAAATGAAACAGATCAAATGATTTGGACCACCGGATTGTACATCACAGAGAGCCCTTTCACTTGGACATAATGGAAGCAGGGCCAGAGGTCGACCATGCAAGTCACGGACAGATGCAGTATCTGAGGCTGTAAATGGAGTATCTGAGGCTGTAAATGGAGTATCTGAGGCTGTAAATACATGTATCAACGTAGCACACAAAAAAGGCTCGCACCTGATGCCTCTTCAAAACCAGACGCTGAAAAGGCATAACAGGACAGGAAGAAGAAGAAGAAAAAGAAGAAAATGAAGAAAAAGAAGAAGAAAGAAAGAAAGAAAGAAAGAAAGAAAGAAAGAAAGAAAGAAAGAAAGAAAGAAAGAAAGAAAGAAAGAAAGAAAGAAAGAAAGAAAGAAAGAAAGAAAGAAAGAAAGAAAGAAAGAAAGAAAGAAAGAAAGAAAGAAAGAAAGAAAGAAAGAAAGAAAGAAAGAAAGAAAGAAAGAAAGAAAGAAAGGGAAAAAAAAGAATACTAAAACTAGAGCATGATCTACTTACATATCAATGTCGCCATTCTGGGTATCCATCTCACCATTGTCTTCTTCCTGTGAGTCAGAAGACGACAGTGACTTTCTTCTACCGCGCCTTGTTGCATCATTATCTGCGTTCTCATCGTCACTATGGTTACTGCCGCCCTTGTCATCATCGCCGCTGTACTCTTGATCGGAGTAGCCGCCATAATGAGTTTTTATATATACTCGTCTTTCACGGTCGTTATCTTTTGCCAACCTTTGATTTGAATGGCCTTTAGCTTTCCTGTTGTCGTCTTCTTCATCGTTAGAGTTATCACTATTATCATCAACACCATCATCATAAACGTACTTGTTTCTCATTCTTTTGTTGGTGACTGTCTCTTCATGTTCATTGTCACTCACTTTTGAATGTAAGCGACTCTGCTCTCTAGTATTCTTTTTGACGTTGTCCTTATTAATAGACATTCTCTTGTCTTTATGTGACTGTGTTTGTTTGTCAGGCTGTTTATTTCTCATGATGCCTTTGTCGTGTCGAGCCGTTATCTTACTGATGTCCTTCTCACTGGCGTTGTTGCTGTTTTCCTTTCCCTTGTCTCGGTTGGCAGTGGTGTGTTTCCCATTCGTTTCGTATTCATCGTCTGTGTACGTTCGCTTGGCACTGACCTTCTTATCTCCCTTACTGGGATTGTCTTCAATGTTGCGCAACAGAGAAGTATCTTTGGTTTTGTTTCTAGCTGTTGGTCGCTGTTCCTTGTTATATCCGACTATATCAGTATCTTCGCTATCAAAAGCTGAAGAAGTGTTCCTTTTCCCAACATTTGAATTACTAGCTCTGACATTATCATAGGCTGATATCTTGTCTGCGCTGTTCTTCTTCTGCTTCTCTACATTGTTTTTTATATTCGACACACTTTCCCTTTGATGTGTTTTGCTGTCCTTTCCAGCAGACATCAAATTATCCATATCCTCTTCGTCAATTACACCGTCCTTGAACTGGTTCAAACGATCTCTTCCCTTGATCTGCCCGTTCAACGAACTCCCTAACTGCTTTGCCTTAGTTTTAATATTATCGCCACTTTCGTTTATCGGCGGCAGTGGGACTCCGTACTCTTTCCCGCGACTGTTGTAAGTGTCTGTATTTTTCTTGTAATTTTCATTCTTCCTGTCGCCGCCTGCAATTTTCTCGTATCCTTTACGCAGATCAAAGTCTTCACTTGCGTTGTTGCCGTCAAGATGGCGGTTTAACTTGCTCTTGGCATCAGAAGTTACTTGCTGACCAGTTGTTTTTCCAAAAGATGCAGCGGTATCCATGGCTTTGCTGCTATTACCAGCACTGAAGGCTTTCGAAAACATGTCTATAGAAACCGTTTCTTAAATATGTATTAGCGTCCTTGTTTTTAATTCTATAGTTTTCAAGTGTATTCGTTAAAAAAAAATTTCGTCGAAATGTTCGATTAAGTGTGTATCTTTTAATTGTCATAGAATTCCTAGTAATAAAACACGTTCACTTGCTAAACAGTTGCCGTAAGGGTGTCGAAATTATACAGAATAGAGAACAATTATTGTGGTCCGCCCAGGCTCTGTCAGAGGACACGCTCTTTGGAGAAGTCAGCAACCTCAAGTGGCTTACTGATTTCTTTAAATATATTCACAAGGACGTCGGAACCTATACGAAGAAAATAAGAACAATTTACATTCTTCGCGAGAAGCTTATTTGCATCTATGACTGTAGCTTGGCAGTTGATAACAAATAGATTACGAAACGTATAATTTGGTTGATAAAAATCTTCAATATCACAAGAAATATTGTCCTAATTTAAAATGATGTTTGTCACAACGCTGGTTTCTGTCACTGCAAGATACTAAAACATAGTCCGTTTTCGTTGCCTAAACCTTCTCTGGCTAGTTTCGTTTCAGCACGGGCTCAAGTGATGTTGTTTCCAAAATCCATAGAGACCGCACAACAAAGATCCCAGAACGGAGAGGAGATGAAAAGACTGCAGCAAACACGAACATCAATTTTGTAGTAAACACACATCAACAGGCCGGGGGAGTCGATATTCATGCTCAGGTGAGAACCCAGTCAATAGGAATTGATTAGTTCCATGTCCAGTCTATCAATGCCTCTGGTGCGGGGCGGTTCTAGGAACAATATTTAAATTTAGGTGTGGTGTTGGGGTTTTTTCACTGGCTATCGATGAGTGAGCCAAATAATAACGTTGTGAGAGGAGGGAACTGTTACTGAGCAACAGATGGTTTTGTTAACAAATGTACACATTCTACGACAACTGCTACTTGGCAACTGATGGTTTTGTTAACAGGTGTACACATTCTACGACAACTGTTACTGAGCAACTTATGGTTTTGTTAACAGGTGTACACATTCTACGACAACTGTTACTTGGCAACTGATGGTTTTGTTAACAGGTGTACACATTCTACGACAACTGTTACTTGGCAAATGATGGTTTTGTTAACAAGAGTACACATTCTACGACAACTGTTACTGAGCAACTGATGGTTTTGTTAACAAGTGTACACATTCTACGACAACGGTTACTTGGCAACTGATGGTTTTGTTAACAAGAGTACATATTCTACGACAACGGTTACTTGGTAACTGATGGTTTTGTTAACAAGTGTACACATTCTACGACAACTGTTACTTGGCAACTTATGGTTTTGTTAACAAGAGTACACATTCTACAAATGTTACTTGGATACTTATGGTTTTGTTAACAGATGTACACATTCTACAACGGTTACTTGGCAACTTATGGTTTTGTTAACAGATGTACACATTCTACAAATGTTACTTGGCAACTTTTGGTTTTGTTAACAAGAGTACACATTCTACGACAATCCGCATTTAAGAACAGCATGTATTTATTACTATTGCGGTGTAGGCAAAGGGGTGGGCTGGGGGGGGGAGGGGTTGAACCAGGGAATTTAGGACCGCATGGCTAGTGCTTTCACCGCGGACTATGCAAAGTCAGATTTTATTTAGGCCCCCTGACAGAAAAAAAAATCGCTTACCGAGGATTCGAACCTGAGTGAGAGCATCTTTATTAATCGTTAGACCAGCCGCACCTCTACCATCTGCTCCTACGACCACAAGTAGAACTAATGTTTAAAAAAAAGTAAATAACGAAAGATAACTACAATGACATGTGTCAAAAACAAGATCGCTTGGTACGGATGCCTAGAGCGCTGTGTGATACGAACATAGACCGTACAAAGAATGCTTAGAACACACTGGGCAACCAAAAAGAGCAACCAAGAGGTTTTGAAAGAGGCGGGAAAGCGAAGACAACTTATCACAGACATCAGAAGGAGACAGTTATCATTTTTCTGCCATGTTTTGAGAAGAGGGAAAATGGAACATGTTGTGACAACTAGAAAGATCACTGGAAGGAGGGATAGAGGAAGACAACGACAGAAGATTCTTGACAGTCTTGTTGCATGGCATGGATGTGTGTCGGCACACGAACTGACACATGCCGCAGGAGATCGCAGATTGTGGAGAGGCATGATCGCCCACCCCAGTCGGCAAGGCACATGCTGATTATGTTGATGATGATGATGATGATGATGAGACTGCATTCTGTGTTTTATGAACAATTTGTATAATCTGTTCAAACGAAAATAATGTTGAAAAGTCGATATAAGTCGACCAGTTCGACTTACGACTTGATAGTCGAAAATAACTCTGTCTTAACTAACTGATTGCCCAGATCGCACCATGTGCGATCTTCTGAAGTTTACGTCTAGCTACCACGATCGCGTAACTTTGGAAGCTCGACACCATGTTACAATTGTGACATTTAAATACAATTCAAGCCATTATTCCATTCATGTCTCTATGATTTTGTACGGGAATAATCTCGTCATCTCCTTGTGGGATGAAATTTTTAGTTGTTGTGAAGCCCCGCCCAGGCTTTTGCATTGCGACCTGAATATAGCCGGGCCTGAAATAAGGCCTCACGGCTGAACGGAGTTTTCGGGACCTCTCCACGAGTGATCCTCATCCGCATAGTGGCACTTTTTGTCATGGGATGTTTATCGCTTGTGTGATGTACAGGTGGGGTACTACATACATACATACATACATACATACATACATACATACATACATACATACATACATACATACATACATACATACATACATACATACATACATACATACATACATACATACATACATACATACATACATACATACATACATACATACATACATACATACATACATACATACATACGCACGCACGCACGCACGCACGCACGCACGCACGCACGCACGCACGCACACACACACACACACACACACATACATACATACGCACGCACGCACGCACGCACGCACGCACGCACAGACAGACAGAAGACAGACAGACAGACAGACAGACAGACAGACAGACAGACAGACACACACACACACAGACAGACAGACAGACATAATACACGCACACACAGACAGACACACACAGACAGACACACTCACACACACATACATACTGAGCCCTGTGTTATTGCTTTTGGGAGGCCATTAGATCTTTTTACATGTCAGTACCACTCCATTTTTCATCTTTTCCCTGTAGGTAATAGAGGTTCTCTGTATGGTGTGCCAAGATTTTTCTGAGAGATCGCATCTCTAATTGCTTGTCTTATTCATCACCAAGACCTTCAGATTTTTTACTGATGCGTTAAAGCTGAACAACACAACGGCACATTTACCTTCGTAGTGGTGTCTATACAAGTCATCCCCTTGTGAGATGCATTTTTTTAGTTATTTGAAGCCCCGCCCTGGCTTTTGACTGACTGACTTTCTACCCCAACAGGACATCACACAAGCGATAAACACCCGATGACACAAAGTGCCACCATGCGGGTGAGGATCACCGTGGAGAGGTCCCAGAAACAGCGTTCAGACAATTGGCCATATCTATAGCCTGCCTATAATGCGGCCCCTGGCAAAAGCCAGAGTGGGGCTTCAAATAACAAAAAAATGTTGTCCTAAAAAGGACGAAAGTGGATGAACAATACCCTGGCTTTTGCCAGGAGCCCTGATATAGCTGGGACACAAGTGTGGCCACGACGGGTGAAGGGCGTTTCTGGGACCTCTCCATGGTTACCCTCATCCGCATTGTGGCACTTTGTGTCACAAGGTGTTTATCGCTCATGTGATGTCCTGGTGGGGTCAATTTACTTACTTGCTTACTTACAAAGGCCACTCACCGCGGATAGGAAGGTCGTGGGTTTGCTTTCTGGCGGAGCCGGACTATTTTTTAAAATGACTTTGGCTCCCAGGTCGACCCAGCCTTGAGTGGGTACCGGGTGAAATCCAAGGAAGTAAAGGCGACCGGCGTGATGCTGACATCATCAACCATCTTGTGCCGATTGGTCTTTAAAAATATAGGTCTAGCCTTATATGCCTATACGCCTAGAGGCGTGGAAAAACGTCTTTGTTTACTTACTTTTTACTTACAAACCTTCGGAGTATGGAAACAAAGCTGGTAGCTATCATCCTTCAAAGTACAGAATTCTTTCACGAAAAGCTACATTTCGTTGTTAAACAATATGCTTTTAAAAACTACACTGGAGAGAAAAGTCGAGGGCAAGAGAGCAAGAGGTAGACAACAATACTACTGGGAGGACAATATACACTAAGAGACAAACGAATAGAAGGTGAATTAGTGTTCAACCAAGACAAGAGACAGGGTTAGGGATCGACTGCAGCGAACCTGGATTCTGACTGACTGACTTTCTACCCCACTAGGACATCACACAAGCGATAAACACCCGATGACAAAGAGTGCCACCACCGTGGAGAGGTCCCAGAAACCGCTTTCAGCCATTAGGCCATATTTATGGCCAGGCTATATTGCGGCCCCCGGCAAGAGCCAGAGAAGGGCTTCAAATAATGAAAAATGTGATCCTAAAAAGGACGAAGCGATTATATTTTTAACCTGGATTCTAAAGACGGGTCGTTTTTGATTGTCGGCTCTGTGGCTAAGTCGATGTGAACGCTTCGTAATGCCGGGATGCCTGGTTCGATCCTAGCTGCGGGCCATGCGCCTTACGTTGGTTTCGACAGTGGTATCAAGAAAGCCGACCGTCCAGTTGGCAGTGGCAAACTGCTGGACGTAAATTTGTCTAGAAAACCACTCAACAGCTGTTGGGCTTGGTTTTGCAACGTCATGTAAAGGATACGCAACTAACCTTTATTGATTAATTAAAATTGTTGCTGTTATCTCCCTTTCTGCGTTCAAACTTATTGTCTGCACATTTTTCTTCTGTTTTGGGTTCACCGGCTGTAAACTTCGACAGAAATACCTGGTGTTCATTCATTTCTAGATTTTGGTTTTGTTCCAGGACCTAAGGTTTGCGTGCGCATCCGTTTTACAGACTTAGCTGTGTTGACGGAAGCCCCCAGTTAGTTTAATTTTACGGCATGCTTTTTTGGTCTGTTTTGGTTTTCGCCACAATGGGGCTCCGTAGCCCACACGGTTAGATGGCGAATGTGACTATTAAGATCTGCTAAAGTTGCGCAAGTCCTCCACAAGGTCAGGAATAAAGTCTCTCCAACCTAAAGAACAGAGCCTAGGCAGTCCTGAAGAGCCCATTTATTGCCATGCAGGATGGTCCATTTCTTTGCCTTTTGTACTTCAAAATGAAATCGTCTTCCTCCATTGTCGTCTCTCTGATACCAGGTTGTAGCCCTTTGTTGTGGTTTTGTCGTCTCTCTGATTTAAGGTGGTAGCCCTTTGTCGTGGTTTTGTCGTCTCTCTGATACCAGGTTGTAGCCCTTTGTTGTGGTTTTGTCGTCTCACTGATACCAGGTTGTAGCCCTTTGTTGTGGTTTTGTCGTCTCACTGATACCAAGTTGTAGCCCTGTGTCGTGGTTTTGTCGTCTCTCTGATACCAGGTTGTAGCCCTTTGTTGTGGTTTTGTCGTCTCACTGATACCAGGTTGTAGCCCTTTGTCGTGGTTTTGTCGTCTCACTGATACCAAGTTGTAGCCCTGTGTCGTGGTTTTGTCGTCTCTCTGATACCAGGTTGTAGCCCTTTGTTGTGGTTTTGTTGTCTCACTGATACCAGGTTGTAGCCCTTTGTCGTGGTTTTGTCGTCTCTCTGATACAAGGTTGTAGCCCTGTGCTGTGGTTTTGTCGTCTCTCTGATTCAAGGTTGTAGCCCTGTGTTGTGGTTTTGTCATCTCACTGATACCAGGTTGTAGCCTTTGTCGTGGTTTTGTCGTCTCACTGATACCAGGTTGTAGCCCTGTGTCGTGGTTTTGTCGTCTCTCTGATACCAGGTTGTAGCCCTTTGTTGTGGTTTTGTCGTCTCACTGATACCAGGTTGTAGCCCTGTGTCGTGGTTTTGTCATCTCACTGATACCAGGTTGTAGCCCTGTGTCGTGGTTTTGTCGTCTCACTGATACAAGGTTGTAGCCCTGTGTTGTGGTTTTGTCGTCTCACTGATACCAGGTTGTAGCCCTTTGTTGTGGTTTTGTCGTCTCACTGATACCAGGTTGTAGCCCTGTGTCGTGGTTTTGTCATCTCACTGATACCAGGCTGTAGCCCTGTGTTGTGGTTTTGTCGTCTCACTGATACCAGGTTGTAGCCCTGTGTCGTGGTTTTGTCATCTCACTGATACCAGGTTGTAGCCTTGTGTTGTGGTTTTGTCGTCTCACTGATACCAGGTTGTAGCCCTGTGTCGTGGTTTTGTCATCTCACTGATACCAGGTTGTAGTCCTGTGTCGTGGTTTTGTCGTCTCTCTGATACCAGATTGCAGTCCTGTGTTGTGGTTTTGTCGTCTCTCTGATACAAGGTTGTAGCCCTTTGTTGTGGTTTTGTCGTGTCACTGATACCAGGTTGTAGCCCTTTGTTGTGGTTTTGTTGTGTCACTGATACCAGGTTGTAGCCCTATGTTGTGATTTTGTCATCTCACTGATACAAGGTTGTAGCCCATGGTTGTGGTTTTGTCGTTTCTCTGATACAAGGTTGTAGCCCTTTGTTGTGGTTTTGTCGTCTCTCTGATACAAGGTTGTAGCCCTTTGTTGTGGTTTTGTCGTCTCACTGATACAAGATTGTAGCCCTTTGTTGTGGTTTTGTCGTCTCTCTGATACAAGGTTGTAGCCCTTTGTTGTGGCTTTGTCATATCTCTGATACAAGGTTGTAGCCCTGTGTTGTGGTTTAGTCGTCTCACTGATACAAGGTTGTAGTCCTGTGTCGTGGTTTTGTCGTGTCACTGATACAAGGTTGTAGCCCTTTGTTGTGGTTTTGTCGTCTCACTGATACCAGGTTGTAGCCCTTTGTTGTTGTTTCGTCGTCTCACTGATACCAGGTTGTAGCCCTTTGTTGTGGTTTTGTCGTCTCACTGATACAAGGTTGTAGCCCTTTGTTGTGGTTTTGTCGTCTCTCTGATACAAGGTTGTAGCCCTTTGTTGTGGTTTTGTCGTCTCCCTGATACAAGGTTGTAGCCCTTTGTTGTGGTTTTTTCGTCTCACTGATACAAGGTTGTAGCCCTTTGTTGTGGTTTTGTCGTCTCTCTGATACAAGGTTGTAGCCCTTTGTTGTGGTTTTGTCGTCTCTCTGATACAAGGTTGTAGTCCTGTGTCGTGGTTTTGTTTGTCGTGTCACTAATACCAGGTTGTAGCCCAGTGTTGTGGTTTTGTCGTGTCACTGATACCAGGTTGTAGTCCTGTGTTGTGGTTTTGTCGTCTCACTGATACCAGGTTGTAGCCCTGTGTCGTGGTTTTGTCGTGTCACTGATACCAGGTTGTAGCCCTGTGTTGTGGTTTTGTAGTCTCACTGATACAAGGTTGTAGTCCTGTGTCGTGGTTTTGTCGTGTCACTGATACAAGGTTGTAGCCCTTTGTTGTGGTTTTGTCGTCTCACTGATACAAGGTTGTAGCCCTTTGTTGTGGTTTTGTCGTCTCTCTGATACAAGGTTGTAGCCCTTTGTTGTGGTTTTGTCGTCTCACTGATACAAGGTTGTAGCCCTTTGTTGTGGTTTTGTCGTCTCTCTGATACAAGGTTGTAGTGCTGTGTCGTGGTTTTGTTTGTCGTGTCACTGATACCAGGTTGTAGCCCAGTGTTGTGGTTTTGTCGTGTCACTGATACCAGGTTGTAGTCCTGTGTTGTGGTTTTGTCGTCTCATTGATACAAGGTTGTAGCCCTGTGTCGTGGTTTTGTCGTCTTTCTGATACAAGGTTGTAGTCCTGTGTTGTGGTTTTGTCGCCTCACTGATACAAGGTTGTAGCCCTGTGTCGTAGTTTTGTCGTCTCTCTGATACAAGGTTGTAGCCCTGTGTTGTGGTTTTGTCGTCTCACTGATACCAGGTTGTAGCCCTGTGTTGTGGTTTTGTCGTCTCACTGATACCAGGTTGTAGCCCTGTGTTGTGGTTTTGTCGTCTCACTGATACCAGGTTGTAGCCCTTTGTTGTGGTTTTGTCGTCTCACTGATACAAGGTTATAGTCCTGTGTTGGGGTTTTGTCGTCTCACTGATACCAGGTTGTAGCCCTGTGTTGTGGTTTTGTCGTCTCACTGATACCAGGTTGTAGCCCTTTGTTGTGGTTTTGTCGTCTCACTGAAACAAGGTTGTAGTCCTGTGTTGGGGTTTTGTCATCTCACTGATACCAGGTTGTAGCCGAGTGTGGTGGTTTTGTGGTATAACTGATACCAACCTTTAGCCCTGCCTTGTGGTTTTGTCGTCTTTGTCTCTCTGATGCCAGGTTGTAGCCCGGTGTCATGGCTATCTGTATGTGTCTTGCGCTTCTCTCGTCCCTTGGATGATGAATTTGTTCATCTTTTAGCAGGTCTGTGCTATAGCATTTATCCATATCTCTTGGTCTTCCTCTCGCCTTTCTCCCAGATGTTCTGCTGTAAAAAGTCTCATATGCAGTTTGGCTCGGCTGCATTCTCACTAGATGTCTAAACCATTTCATGCTTCGTCTGTCAGTATAACCCATAAAAGGTCTTATTCCGACTTTTTTTTAAAGCTGGTATAAGTAACCCTATCTTTTCTTGCGAAGACAGCATCTTTCACATGTAGTAATTTTTTTTTATTTTCTAGCGCCCTATTTATTATCCATGTTTTGCCCCGATAACTTAAAGTAAGGATAAACATGCTATTAATCGTATGCTGTTGTGCTGGAAGAGAGACATTTAACTAGTTAAGATTACCTATGAAAATCACGAGCAGACAGCAAATGCCACGTCCTTGAAAAGGATATGCATTTAACATTACCTAGTAATTTACAAGGTTCATTGCGTCAAGAATTGCAGTTAACCTGGATACAACCGCCATTAAAAAATAATCCATTTGTTGTTGTTCAGCTGTGCTGACTCTGTGTCAGTGTTGCCACTTTGGATATTTTACATCCAGATTTAGATGTTTTTTCTTGCATTTAGATGGCGTTTTTTGACGTTTAGATTGTAGATGTTTTTCTAGACGTTTTTCATTTGGAGTGAATTTATCAAATCTAACCTAAGAAACAGGATGCAATTTGACCTCTTAAATGCTATCTTGACAATAAAATTCGGCGGCCTGATAAGAGTAGGAAAAGGCTGTTCCACTTATCAGCTCCCTGATTAGGTATTAAAAGAAATTTGAACAGCTAAAGCATACCAGTCATTTTGGATCTGAAGCTTCAACTTCATCATACAAGCTAAGTTTGTCCTGTGGATCTTGTAAGGCAGTCTTCGGTAAAGATGAGGACATGATTCTATAGGGTAAGTCGTATAAATTGCCGTGTAATTTGTGACTCTTTCCATTTGGATGTTTTTTCTAGATGTTTTCCACGCACATTTAGATGTTTTTATATATTTGTTGACTCCGTTTTGGATGTGTTTTTTTTTTTTTTTCAAAGAAAAGTGGCAACACTGGTGCTGACTCTGTGTTCATCTTTCACCCCTTGGTGTCAGTGACTTTTGTATACTCGTGTTTCCGCATTCAACAACCTTTGGATACCAAGATTATCATTCACCGTCTGTTACCTTCACCTTTGTCTGTTTTGTTAGTTAATTATGTAAACATTGCAAGTGCTTGTGTTCTTGCTGACACCTAATTTATTTCTGTCGGTTAGCTAGAACAATTAATAATTAAATTATATGGGATGGGCGGGGCATAACCTCTTATGTAAGATGTGCGATAGAGGTTAATCATAGCACTGGCGGCTATCCTCTGAATAACGGTCCTAAATTATCGAGGCGGAAAATATACCCTAACAGGGCCTCAGTCACATGTCAATTGCGCACTTTCGGGGACTATAACGCCACCGCCGAATTGCGAACTTCTGGGAACTTTCGCCACAGACGAGAGTATTCCACACGCCGCTCACCCGGCGTGGATTGGGGCTAAACTAGATGGCCAGGACTCACGAGCAAATAAAATAAAAGAAGGTTCAGGAGATGCGGTAGCTGCTGCTCGTGAGTCCCAGCCATCTAGTTTAGCCCCGATCCACGCAGCGTGAGCGATGATAGGGATACTCTCGGCGGTGGCGGAAGTCACCGGAAGCGCGCAATTTAAGACGACAGAAGTGCGCAATTGACACGCGACTGAGGCCCTTTTAGGGTATATTTTTCGCCTCCTTAATTTATGACCGTTATTCGGAGGATAGGCGGACTGACAAGTTTTTAAAAAATGCAGTTTATAAGTTGAAAACTATCCCATGCCATACGACACTTTTAGTGAATCGCAATCAGAATTCGCGTATTCAAATACAAGTTTTGAAACGAAAATGCTGAATGTTGACTTCAAAATTGACATCCCAGCGCTCGGGACGCTCCCATAAGCGCCCCGTTGCAATCTTCAGCAGCAAGCGAAGAGTTCGAATTACGATGGTACATCCGTCTCGCCTTTCTCTTGAGTGTTGAGCGTCAGCCAGATCCCCTGGTAGCTCCCCACAGCGCCGTTCTCCTGAGACTGTAGTGATCGGTTTGTGTCTCCTTACTGTTGCACTCGCTCTCACAGGGCCCTCACATCATCTAGCTCAACACGAGAGTTCAGCCTTAATTGCACAAGACGTCATTACATTTTGGCTTCGTCTTTGTCAGTCTGCCAAAGGCGTGGCTCTAAGCACGAACTTTGTAGCACCAGCCACGATCCCGGAAATCTCCGTGAAAAATTACACTAGAGCCGATCGACGAAGTTCGGTAAAAGTTAACCGAAGACATTCAGAGCGCAAGGCAAATTAATGGTCACTCTGCCACGGCGCAAACTAGTATTGAAATGTTATGTCCAGACGTTTTCGCATTATGGTAGAAAATCATTGTTCTCTCTTTCTATCGCCAAATGGAGCATAGGCCCTCAACTAACTCACGCCAAGTCGTTATATCCTTCGCTATTACATGGAGCTCTCCCCATGTCCTCCCTATCTTTGTAATTTCATTTTCCAGCTCTCTTCTCCATGTTTTTTGCCTTCCTTTATTCCTATGCCAAAAGAACCCAAATATGTGACTGATTGGATTCAATAAAAGAAGCGATTGACACATATTTGCTTGGGACTTAAAGAGTTAATAGAAAATCGGTCTAAACCCGCTGCAGTGAGGATTTAAACCCCGACGAATCGCAAAACAAGCTTGCTAACCACTTCGCAATCGCAGCTCCCTTAACTTCGTCACTTGAAGGCATGCCACCAATGATTGTTATGTTGTCTAGTGTGTTCTTCTATCTATCTACTTCTTTCCATGAGTGCCGATCAACAAACTTTCTGTTACTTGATTAATTCACCAATAAGTAGACAGCGATGCAAGTGGAGGGGGGGGGGGGGGGGGGGACAAGATCAAGAGATAGACAAACAGCAGTTTGGGTGCAAAGAAAGTGGCGAAGGACTGGGAATGTAGGCGATTCATTGTTGCAGATCTTCATCGCGGAGACGGCACCTAATTTACTGACTGAATGTTTTCGCCGTCATAGCAGTGTTCCGTCTCCATTTCTGTCCGAACCATCACCTGATCCAGGCTGGCCTTGTACCATGTTCTCACGCACGATTTGCAGATTACAATTGTAAATGTCGCAGCTGTTCTTATACATTCTTTGTGCAACAATGGCCTGATCCAATGTATGGTTTTTAATACACTCGGGATTTTTTGCAATATGTTATTATTAGCTTGTATTTAATTTGTGTATATAAAGGAGGGGGAGGGGGGAAGCAAATAACAACAGCTGATTTTAAAGAGGAACATTGCAACATCAACGCCACATATTTGTTTTGTTGATGCCATTCTCTCCTAGACAAGCCTTGTGCATCGTGTCCTGAATCAACATCCAATCAGCGACCCTTGCATAAATTATTTACCACGTGACCCTCATAAACGTTGTCTGGTTCGGCAGCATAATTTATGAATCCGGGTCATTGTATTACTACGCGACAGCGTGTATTACTACGCGGCTGCAGCCCGAGCGTAGGTGGAGAGCATTTTGTCTGTGTCGTTCATCCGGGGTCTCGCCAGATTGGGTGATGTTCTGAAGGACAATAGCTGGGGGAAAAAAAAAGATTTTATAAAGTAAAAGAATGTTTGATGATGCTTCGAAGAGAAAGGGTTGAAAAAAAAGGGTTTAATCTTTATTAAACGGAGGAAAGAGTGGAGAGAATGAATGAATGTCAATTTTAGTATCTGAGAACAATCACATGGTAGATTATAAGATCAGAACTGATCGGCTTTTATTAATTTTTTAAAACTAATGTTAAAATGGCCTTCTTCATATTAGTAGATTGGCGTATCGTGTATTTTAATATATTTTGACATGACTTGCTACTAGAAATAATAGAATTATGAAAAACAACTGGTGAGATACTCCGAAAATAGACCAGTCGCTTGGAATGGAATGACCTGGTAGTCTGTTTTCGCCCGCCATTTGCACGCACGGAATGCCCGGGCTGGCTGACCTGGACGCGTTTGCAAAGCGTTCCTAACGCCGCCTGTTGAGGTAAACTTTAACACGCGGGTTGAGATGTCACGATTGTCAAAAGTTTCAATGTGGACGAGTGGTTGACCCGATCACAAGGTCGTTTTTAACCGCGTTCCGTCTCCACACTCAAGGTTGTCAACAATGCTGAAACGGTGTAGTGACACGTTGATAGTAGGTACGAGTCTCTGCCTGCTTTGTGTCTTGTATTCCTTACCATAAAACTATTCTCATTTCTGCTTTGAGTCGTTGTCATTGGATCAGTGCTTCGGCTTTAGAAACACTCTTTGGAACTTCAAAGTGCCGGGTTCGATTCCAGCTGCAGGTGATTTTGCAACAGACCATCTTGCGCTGATTTCGACAGTTGCTCAGAGAGCCGACCATTTGTTAATAAATGGCAAACTACTGACTGCAAAATTGTCGGTCCTGTTTACGTTTCCCGGCCCATCTACACACTCCCTGACCTTTCATTAATACTTTATCAGGCTCTTCTACGTCGCAGGCGTTTCACGTTGTCTTCTCTTTAATTACATGAGCAACGATGTCGCATGATATGTGCTACACGACGACTAAGCTTCCAAACACCCTAGAACATGTAGAACTGGCCCTAACCCAAACCCCCTACCCCCAGCCTAAGCCAGTTTCACACGAGAGACACTTTTCGAAGAAAACAGTAAAGCGTGACACCCCTCTGACCTAGATCAGACTAACGAAGTGTGTAGATGGGCCGGGAAACGTGAAAACGTCCAATTGCTTTGGGAAATCAGTCACCAAAAATCCTGGGTTTGGCCTGCAAAGGATACCCAACTGATTTACTTACAAACCGTGGCGGTTGGAGAGGGGGTGCAGTCAGCCAGGGGGAGGGTGTCTGTGTGTGTGACAAAATGGCAAAAAATGTGTCTTTTTAAAATATAAAAATGATCTCGAAGTCGGATTGCATCTGCCTGGGGGGCAAAGAACCAACAGTCTGTCTGTATTCAGATAAGTCAAATCTGTAAACCGGATGTGCACGCAAAATTTAAATTCTAGAACAAGACCAAAATCCAGAAGTGGACGAACAAACTAGAATCTTCGGCCAGAGTTTAAAGTCGGTGAAATTGTCTCAGTCGGCTATAAAATTAGTGAGCTGGATCATTTCCAAGTTTTAAAAAAAATTGCAAAGGCATAACTTATGTGGTTAGGGTTAGGACCATTAACATGGATACTGCAAAACGTGTTCTGTTACTTAAGTAGAATTATCATCATGTAGCAGGTCCTTTGCAGAACGTCGCTCACATCACGGTCTGCCTGAAAGAAAATCGGTCTCTCGCCAGCTCTTCCGCCTCATGTACTTTCATATTCAAGGAGTCACTTATATCCTGTGCCCATCTTCGTGCTGGTCGGACCCTGTCCCTCCTTCCAAGTACTATGTCATCTGCTTTATTATTTGCTTCCAATCCGCCATGTTGCTTGATATGACCAAAATATTTCAGCTTCCGAGACGAGATGCTGTTTATTAGCCAACCTTCCTTGATGTTCAGATCTGTCAAAATGTCAGTGTTTATCCTCTTCTTTGTGCGTGAATTCTCAGAATCTATATAACATCTCAATAGTCCTTATTTTCTTCATAAGGACTAGGAGATAGTCCACGATTCAAATCCGTATGTCACTTTATCAGTCATGTGGGATGCAATTTTTTCCTTATTTGAAGCCCCAGACTGGCTTCTGCCGGGGCCCTGAATATATTCGGGGAATAGATAGGGCTTAGCCATAAATATGGCTTAACGGCTGAAAGGGTTTTCTGGGACCTCTCCACAGGTGATCCTCATCCGCATGGTGGCACTTTGTGTCACATGGTTTTTATCGCTTGTGTGATGTCCTGCTGGGGTTTAAAAGTCAGTATGTCACTAGAGGAGAGATGCATGCTTTCAAATAAATATTTTTTATTATCAAAACATTAACGTCGAGATATAAATAGGAGCCAGTGCGAATTTAAAAAAAAATCACTTTCACAGGATAAGTAATTCCTGAGAAATTATCGACAATACGAATTTAAAAAAGCGAACTATCCGAAGGTATCTGAAAATATGACTTTTTGAGTCACTCTCTGTTAGTCTTGCAGTACTTGAGGAAAAAAAGAGCAAAGCTAATGAATAAATGTTCAAGTGCTTCCTTTGTACAATCCGTTCCAAAAGTGGTGACCAACGTTGGAAATCTTAACTCAGTAACCCTTAGGTGTAAGTTGTTGAAATTTGGCATGCAACCTGTTGACAATCATGTCCTTGTGAGAATTTAAAAAAAAATAATGTAAACACAAATCTAGTTTTGCAGGTATATGAAAAAAAAGTAAACACAGATCTAGTTTTGCAGGTATATGAAAAAAATGTAAACACAGATCTAGTTTTGCAGTTATATGAAAAAAATGTAAACACAGATCTAGTTTTGCAGGTATATGAAAAAAATGTAAACACAGATCTAGTTTTGCAGGTATATGAAAAAAATGTAAACACAGATCTAGTTTTGCAGTTATATGAAAAAAATGTAAACACAGATCTAGTTTTGCAGGTATATGAAACAAATGTAAACACAGATCTAGTTTTGTAGGTATATGAAAAAAAATGTAAACACAGATCTAGTTTTGCAGGTATATGAAAAAAAATGTAAACACAGATCTAGTTTTGCAGGTATATGAAAAAAATGTAAACACAGATCTAGTTTTGCAGTTATATGAAAAAAATGTAAACACAGATCTAGTTTTGCAGGTATATGAAACAAATGTAAACACAGATCTAGTTTTGCAGTTATATGAAAAAAATGTAAACACAGATCTAGTTTTGCAGGTATATGAAACAAATGTAAACACAGATCTAGTTTTGTAGGTATATGAAAAAAATGTGAACACAGATCTAGTTTTGCGGGTACATGAAAAAAAAAAAAAAAAAGCGTAGACGATCAGCATGCTACAGTTAATTGATCAACGTAAACTTTTCAAAGCATTAAATTACACGCATTTCATAGGTGTTTCACTCTCAGGTCGTCATCTCCGGAATTAGTCTCCAGTGGCTTAGATAAACAATTTTTTTTCATTGTATGCCACATATGCTATCAAAATAATCACCATGCATTACTAAATGTATGAAATGGTTTCCAGACACTGTCCACACCGGTGTCGATTATTAGATTGATTTTTTTTATGGGTACACAAATTATTAGTCAAACACAGATTAAAGACATTCGCCGCTAGAAGGAAACAGCAGCACCTGTGTAATTTAAAATTATAATATCATAAGGACCTGGGAAGAAATTGTCAAAGATATAGGTTTAGCCCTAAACAAAATCCTGGCTCCCAGTTCGACGCAGCCTTTGATGGGTACCATATAATGTAATCTTCTTCTTCTTCGCGTTCACCAGCTGTACGATCTGGCGGAAAGTTCTGGTTGTTCGTCCACTTCTGGACTGCAGTCCTGCTCCAGAACCTGAGTGTTGCGCGTGCATCAGTTTTACAGATCTCATTCGCCTGAATACAGACTGCTGGTTCCTTGCCTCTCAGGCAGATGTACTCCGACTTCAAATGAAGCTCCCCAATTAATCGTATCTTACGACATGCTTTTGGGGAGGCAGTGGGTCTATTCTTGTTTTCCCCACAATAGGGCACCGGAACCCACACGGGGGTATAATGTAATAAAAAGTATAGGCGGCCGGTCGGCGAGGTGTTGACCACGTCACCCACCTAGTGCAGGTTGGTCTATAAAAAAAAAAAATAGGTCTAGTCCTATATTTATTATTCTCTATCGTCTTTTTCAGGATAAATTTTTTTTTTTTTTTTTTGAAGATCCACCCTGGCTTTGGCCGGGGGCCGCAATATAGCCCGGCCATAAATATGGCAAAATGTCTGAACGCGGTTTCTGGGACCTCTCCACGGCGAACCTCATCCGCACGGTGGCACTTTGTGTCATCGAGTGTTTATCTCTTATGTGATGTCCTAGTGGGGTAGAAAGTCAGTCACTCAGTCAGCCCTATATGCCCACCATCCCTGAAGGTGTGGAAAAGGGTCCTTTACTTTTTTTTTTTTTTTAAATGCTGAGCAGAAGAAGAAGTATACAATCCTTTTGTGCTATTCTAGTATTTATAAATTACTGTATTTAATAGCCTGTCTTCGCACGGGATAGTGAAAGAAAGTCTTATTCTTCCGTCGACTACCTCATCTTGGTCTTCCCCGCTGCTCTCTATATAGGCCTAGTGGAAATAGGGGTTTAACTAAAACGTTATGTTTAATATCGCAACTTCTACTTCATCTGTGTCTCCATCGCTGCCGTATCTTTAGTCACTGCCTCTAAGTACACCCGATAATACTAACACCAGAATTGAACAATTTAGGAAACAAACAAGTGTATTGTCTCAGACACATAGATAACAGTGGAATGTAAAAAAAATTTTTTTAAATTACCTTTACATGGGAAGAAATGGGGACAATATTCAAAGAGATATAACTCCAGCGAAAGTTTACTTTTACTGATTGTCGCAATAAATAGGGAAATGCATAATATACTGGGCCGCCAATGTGACTTAAATTAAACATTGTAGACATAATGGCTCCCCAACAAATTTAACCCGTGTATTGGTCATGCTTTAGGAGGAGTTAACACTTTATTTATAATAAACACATGAAATGCAGAAAAGGGTTTTTCATTTGTAGTTTGATATTAATTTCTTCAGTATCGCTATCAAACGTAATATATTATTTGCGTGATGTCCTAGTGGGGTAAATGTACTAATAGTACTTCTTCTTCGCGTTCACCAGCTGTACACTCTGGTGTAAAGTTCTGGTTGCTCGTCCACTCCTGGACTACAGTCCTGCTCCAGAACCTGAGTGTTGCGTGTGCATCAGCCTTACAGATCTGATTCAATTAAATGCAGACTGCTGGTTCCTTGCCTCTCAGGCAGATGCACTCTGACTTCAAAGGAAGCTTCCCAGTTAGTCGACTCTTACGGCATGCTTTTGGGAAGGCAGTGGGTGTATTCTTGTTTTCCCCACAATGGGGCCCTGGAACCCACACGGGGGACTAATAGTACAGCAATTAATACATCAGACTATTCATCCCCCATGTGGGATGCAATTTTTCATTATTTGAAGCCCCACCCTGGCTTTTGCAGGGGCCCTGGATAGCTGGGCCACAATTGTGGCCATAGTTGCTGGAAGGGGTTTCTGGGACCTCTCCACGGGTGATCCGCATCCGCATGGTGGCACTTTGTGTCATCGGCTGTTTATCGCTTGTGTGATATCCTGGTGGGAGTACAGCAAGCAAGCAAAAGTAATAAACCTGTAGTAGACCATTAAAAATAAGAGAGGCCCATATGAGACCAGGGAGTTAGTTTATTAACGAGGTTTATAGACATCATTTGGAGGTAAACTGGTTAGTTTCTGGTGGTTTACAAGACCTGGGAACATATAAGTAAGTCAATGAAGTTGTAATATAGGGAACATTGTTTAGTGTAGAGAATACGTGTTGTGTGTGTGTGTGTGTGTGTGTGTGTGTGAGAGAGAGAGAGAGAGAGAGAGAGAGAGAGAGAGAACGAGATGGGGGAGAGAAGGGAAAGAGGCAGATTAGTTGTGTACAAATTGAAAATGTGCTTTTCTCTCTCTTTAAGTTTGTGTTTGTATATATATGTAAATATGTGTAAATATATATGTGTGTGTATATACATATATATATTCTTAACAGGCCTAGGAGATGCGGTTTTATAGAAGAATCCTTAGAATTCCTAGGATAGCCAAAAAGAGCAACCCAGATGTTTAAAAAAAAAGGCGAGGGCACGAAGACCTCTTATCACAAACATCAGAAAGATACAGTCTTTAAGATTTGGTCATGTTATGAGAAGAAGAAAACTGGAACATGTTGTGACCACTGGAAAGATCTGAAAAAGAGAGACAGAGGTGGATTCTTGGCAGTCTGTTGTGATTGCATGGAGGGGTATTGTAATGACCCTGCTTTGCATGGTCCCCACGAGTACATTGTGGCAAGCAGAAAGTCCGTGCAACAAGGGACAGCACGAGATACTTGTGCCTAGTCGAGGAAGCGAGGGAAAGCCCGAGCTAGACTCGTGGTCAGTCGATCATGAGAAGTCAGAGAAGACGGTTGTAGTATTTGAAGATGTCGTCTTTATGTCGGGCAAATGGTTAATGTTCGAATGTGTCGCGAGTGATCAAGTGTGAATAATGTTTGAAAATGTGAAATAAATGGACCAGAATAAACTGACAGATTGTACGATGAAGTTGAGTGGCGTTTGTGTTGTCAACCCTAGACGTTGAAGCCGGTGTAAACCAAGGTTCTTTCCAAGTCGAACCAAGGTACATGTCAAGTTAAGCCACGACTCATTCCAAGTTAAAACAAGAATCATTTCAAGATATTTGAAAGCGTAACTTCAAGTCTACGTCTAGAATCATTTCAGGTATCAACACATAAACTGATACACACAGTTGCAAATCGCATGATCAGAACGTGTGTTCACGGCCCTCCATGTCACGACAAAAAAGCTGTCAAGAATCTTCTCTCGTTGTCTTCCCCAGTTTCTCTGTCCACAGGTTTTTCCAGTGGAAAGACCACTACCCCTAGCATGATAATGTAGGTAGAGGCGAAAACTAACTCCGGTACTAGAGAACAAGATGCATACAAATATCGTAATTGTAACAGACTGGTAGCTTGCTGAGAAAGGCGAAGACAGGGATCCTTCGAGCAGAGTGGCAAGCTTCACTGGGAAGGTCACGGGTAATGAACATACTTTAGATCTTTTTTCTAGGCAATGCTGGCGTGGTGGGGAATAAACAGGCAGACAGGTTGGCCGGATCTGCACTACTGGGTGGTGAAATGATAAATAACAATGCAGACGGAGTCAGGGCACCTGCAAGCAACGGAGTCAGAAGCGAAACAAGATTATTATGGTCTGGAGAGAATGAGACACCTGGGTGTAACCAAGGGATCTGGCCGGCTCACTACACTCAGGGAAAGTCAAAACGGACATATAACCAGATTACGACCGGTACCATTAGTATTGGAACTCTGCGCTGGCTGCTGAAGATGGGGACGGAGCACGCATGGGAATGCACCCAGTGCATTGATGTCAATTCTTAAATCAACTCAGTTCCAGTGGTCACAACATTTACCAGTTTATTTCTTTCCATGACATGGCACAAAAATTGTCTCTTGAAATTTTTGTGAAAAGTTGTCTTCAAGTTCTTGTTTCTTTCAAAACAGTTTCTCTTTTTGTCAGTCCAAGGAATTCTTAGAATTCTTCTGTAAAACCCAATCTTCGAAGTCTCGCGAATTTTTTTTTTATTTTTTTTTTTATAAAAAGGAAACACTGAAATTTTTTTTAAAAAGTATATGGCTATGAGCTCCCTATTCATATTTTCTAGGGGCCCTTCCAGTTCTCAGATGTTTTTTTTTTTTTTTTTCAATATCCGGAAACCATGAGTTGTTAACCCTTTGGCTCGGTACTATGCATATAGCAACCCTTCGGCCTTGATTCCATGATAGATACCGTATATCTGGGAGAAATGTGGCTTTTCTGCCCAAACGGGCGCGAACGTGGACCACAAGGAGTTCGTCATCGGTCGCCGCGAAGTCAGGTTTAACCAACTACGCTAGCGAGCCAGGCATGGTTTAATGATAAAATACAATTACTGTGTGAAAGATGGGGGCTTGGATGGGTCTAATGTAAGACTGGCCTGCGTGACCAGTTTGTAACTCTTTAGGAATACAATTCCGTTCCTTCGTTCGTTCGTTCGTTCTAAACTTGTTTTAGGCGCAGTGGGCTGGCGCAATGGGCCTGACCCCCCCCCCCCCCTTTTTGCAATCCTACTGTATTCTCAAGTCCGGATTAACCGTTAAGGACACTAAGTACGTGCTTGGAGCATCACAAAAAGAGGGTACTAGTTAATATTATATAGCCCTGGAGCTGAACGTTTTTTTTTTTCACGGACATAGTGTAGTAAATAAAATCCCATCAGACCAACAGTGACGTCCGGATGCCTTATCTCTACTTAGTATGGAAGCAAATGTCACATAAAATTACTCACAGGATCTGCGCTTAGCTTACAATTTTTTAGGTAGAGGAAGGGATTTAGACCCCTAAAAATGTTTTAGGGGGCCAAATGTGTCGGACGCCTCCGAGTTCGACGCCCCTGTGCGTACACACACAGCCATTCACGGTGATTTATGAACACACATTATATAAAAATAAAAACGCTGGTGAGTCACAGCATGCATTAATCTGGATGTGTGACAGATCTGGTAGGTTTGGGGTTGAATGAAGCCTGCTATCATTATACTACCGTCAAATCCTTGAATGAACTTGAATACTGCATGTAGTTAGAAAGTAGTTCCTATAGTGACTAGCAAAGTGGGGGTAATAAAAAGTAGTCCCCGCATGTGGATTTGTTACAATTAACATTTATTATTTTGTAAGCTTGAAATCGATAAGGAAACATTAATGTACTGCGCTTGCTGTAACTAGAGCGGAACGACTTTGCGTTTAGCGTAGATTAATTGTTCGGTCTAGCGTGAGAGACTGTGAATGCTCTGTTATGACTCAGGAGAAAATCCAGATGGTATTGTTTTTACTGGGCTCTGCTTCCATGTCACGTAATCGGGTTTGTTTTTCATCGTTTAAATTTGATTATCCATGGATGCATAATTGCGGCGTCCGTGGCTTAGGCGCCGCGGGTCCGACTTGTAATTCAAACTATCGCCATCGAAACCCAGTGCTAGCTGCGTGGATTTTTATCATGGTATGGTGCGTCGCAGGTCGACCCAGCCTAAAATGGGTATCAGGATGTCTGTCTTGGGGAAGTAAAGACGGCTGGCGTAATGCTGACCACATTACCCATCCAGTGCCGCTTGGTCTGTAAAATACGGGAGGCTCTTCTTATGTGCCCGATGCGCCTAAGGCGTGAAAAGGGATCTTTACTCATTTTCTTCTTTATGGATGCATAATTCAAAAGCTGGCTCGGGGTTGATTACATAAGCCGTCGAGAGGTGAAGGTTAGTTGCGTATCCTTTACAGGACGTTGCAGAACCAACCCCAACAGCCTCAGGCCGTTGTGTGGTTTTTCTAGGCAAATTTACGTCCAATAGTTTGCCATTGCCTCTGGACGGTCGGCTTTCTTGATACCACTGTCGAAACCAAAGTAAGGCGCATGGCCCGCAGTCGGGATCGAACCCGGTATCCCTGGATTACGAAGCGTTCGCATCGACTTAGCCACAGACGCCGACTCGAGGGGTGAAACTTATAGAAATGTATTGGTATATTAGTCTATCACAGAAGTCTGGCCATTTTCTTCCGCTTCTTATTCGCGTTCACTATCGGTAAACCCCGGCCGAAAGTTATGGTTGTTCATCCACCTCTGGAATTTAGTCTTGTTCCAGAACCTGAGTGTTGCGTGCACATCTGTTTTACAAATCTGACTTACGTGAATGCAGACTGTCTGTTCGTTACCTCTCAGGCATAGAACCCAGAATTCGAAGAAAACCCCCAGTTAGTCGACTCTTACGACATTCTTGTAAAACTTCCTACTCCACTTATGCATTGCTGGATTTACAGGCATGCATCATCATACCGGAAGTACAATCGTGGGGAAAACAAATAACAGAACGCTGCTCCTCTTTCGTGCACAACAAAAGTGGGGCGGCCATCTTTAAACTGATACTGTGACAGCCCCTTGTTCATCTGCCTTGTGATTCGACATGCTTAAAATTGTTGACATCCTTAACAACTATACTGACATACAATGTCGACAATCTATACTCTGTGACTGTCGCGCGCCCACGTGGGTAAATACACTGATATGTTGAGGGTGTGGGTTTGAACCTTAACAATGCCCACCCACGTGAGAAACTGGACTATTATCTAAGCTATGTTGATCCTAGACAGTCCTGGATAGCCAAGAAAACAGCGAGTGGCTCGTTCCATGAAATGAAAGTTGCTGTACTTGTATCCACAGGAGAAGGAGAAGGGATAGATAGATTTCTGGATACACCCACTGTGATATAATCCAGGTGCTCAGTTAACCCCTGCGACTGGTCTCCTCTCCTGGCATTACTTAAAAGCCCCCATCAAGTGATTTAAATATTTGTTAGCTGAAGTAAACTTAATATGCACAAAGACACTTGAACCTAAGTACACAATTTAATCAACTATGTTTTAACAACATGAAAAAGATTTATTTGAATAAATCGAAATTAAAATGAACTTGTTTAGGCTAGCAGAGTTGAAATGATGTGGATGATGAGATCATAAAGGTATTGGAAAGTAACAACCTTTGGACAGTTCTCGGCTTGAGACCCTGCCTATCTTTTCCAGTTTGTCGTCCTCACTGCTTTCTGCAGGTCGTTACACTCGACGGTCGGCAAATAATGGATGCCTACTAGTCCCTGCCCAATGTGGGAACTGAAGAATGAAGAAACAAGCGCATATTTGTAGTATCTGCTTTAGATGTACACTAAGCATGTATATTATACTAACATCAAGCATGTTTATTTAAATAAAACATTTCATCTCTCCCTCATGCTCACATTCACTCCTGTCCAATTTGGAAGGGCTTATGTCTCACATTCCAACTGTTACATCTTCTGCCTTCCTCTACACGTCCTGTAATGATAGTCAAGTCTTCTACGTCAGGTGCCATCTCTCGTACAGACTCAAAATGACAATCAGTCAGACAGAACCAGTTCTGGAATCTATGCTTGGAACAATCGACGCGCCCAGAATGCTAACAATAGTTCTGGGGCGAATCAAATAACAAATCTCGTGGATTTACTCTCCGGGATCAATCTCCGCATTAGCCTCCCGAGAGTTAAACACATTTCAGTGTGTTAGCTGTATGTAATACAGATTCACATTTACCACACGTGAAAAGATTGCCAAAGTTATCTTCACGCTTGTGATTTCAAAAACATGGTAGTTCATTAAATTTCAATGGCAACAACAACATTTAGGTTTTACAACATTGAAACACATGTGCACGAAAAACATTCATGACACTATCAAATAGGATGTAAAGCAATGTGACAGTGCCCTACGAGAATGAAGAAATGTCCGCCTAGGAGTACTACAAAGTGATGAAGACACACACTTGAGCAAAAAGACAGATCTCTATCATAAAATATAGATGTTAACCTAATTTCGATCTTACCTGGAAAAATGAAACCACGATGCCAAAAGTTCTGTCTCAAGCTTAGGTTAAGCCCAACAGATGGCATGTGCTAGACAGGATCTCATTTACCAGACCTAGCGTTCACCACTTTATAACTTTTATCAAGCTCCTCCTACATTACGCCTAAAATCATTCTCATTCACGGATATCAAAGCTCCTCCCTGTGGGTAAGTTTATTCGCTGTCAGTCAGTGACTGTACAACAATTGTTTGAATTCCCACGCTAGGGTCTCCTGGTCAATTCATCTGACCAGAGCAAATAGGACAAGTCACACCTCTAGCCTACTTCACCTGTCATCACAATAAAATCCGACTTTGTCAATTCTTCTGCCAACACTTTCCGCTCACTGTGTCAATAGTGACCGTCGGACCGGCACTCCAGTTTAGGTAACCTCAGGGGGAGATAATGGAAATTAGCCCTTGTTATCTGTTCCTGAAGATCTGGCAGGGGGAATAACTATCTGACACCAACGGATGGTGTGCAAATCTCCAGTCAGTAAGTCTGCTTGGTCAGTCTTATCTCTGTACCTTAACACTTAATAACTGGGAAAAGGTTGTAGTGTTTGATATGACCAACGGTCCAGGAGAATTAAATGCTTGTTTATTTCGCCTACTTAGATTAAGGATGTATCCAAATCCCTATTTTCCTGTATACTTTCAAAATACAAAGAAATAAAAGTAGGTTAAGGAAAGACCTTCTGAAGTCACCGAGCGTATTGTCACAGTGACCATGTCATGAAAAGGAGACAATCTGATTACGTCGTGGTAGTGGGAAAGCTGGAGTCAGAAGAGGCAGAAGAAGACCGAGAAATATATGCAAGACAGTCTGACATTATGTCAGATTCAATTGTAAGTAGGTGAGACAGAAGGTTGTGTATAGACACAGTTACCAACGCCACATGGCTCGGATTATAAAAAGAAGAAAAACGGAGACAGAAAGTTGTGGACTAATACATGACTACCAACGTCACACGACATGATCTTTAGGAAGAAGAAGACCGGAGACAAAAGGTTGGGGACAGACATGACTATCAGTGCCACACGGCATGAACTACAAGAATAAGAAGCAGAAGAAGAAGAAGAAGAAGAAGAAGAAGAAGAAGAAGAAGAAGAAGAAGAAGAAGAAGAAGAAGAAGAAGAAGAAGAAGAAGAAGAAGAAGAAGAGGAAAAAGAAACAGAATAATAATAATAATAATAATAATAATAATAATAATAATAAGAAGAAGAAGAAGAAGAAGAAGAAGAAGAAGAAGAAGAAGAAGAAGAAGAAGAAGAAGAAGAAGAAGAAGAAACAGAAGAAGAAGAAGAAGAAGAAGAAGAAGAAGAAGAAGAAGAAGAAGAAGAAGAAGAAGAAGAAGAAGAAGAAGAAGAAGAAGAAGAAGAAAAGAAGAAGAAGAAGAAGAAGAAGAAGAAGAAGAAGAAGAAGAAGAAGAAGAAGAAGAAGAAGAAGAAGAAGAAGAAGAAGAAGAAGAAGAAGAAGAAGAAGAAGAAGAAGAAGAAGAAAAAGAAGAAGAAGAAGAAGAAAGAAGAAAGAAGAAGAAGAAGAAGAAGAAGAAGAAGAAGAAGAAGAAGAAGAAGAAGAAGAAGAAGAAGAAGAAGAAGAAGAAGAAGAAGAAGAAGAAGAAGAAGAAGAAGAAGAAGAAGAAGACGAAACAGAAGAAGAAGAAGAAGAAGAAGAAGAAGAAGAAGAAGAAGAAGAAGAAGAAGAAGAAGAAGAAGAAGAAGAAGAAGAAGAAGAAGAAGAAGCAGAAGAAGAAGAAGAAGAAGAAGAAGAAGAAGAAGAAGAAGAAGAAGAAGAAGAAGAAGAAGAAGAAGAAGAAGAAGAAGAAGAAGAAGAAAAGATTATATTTCTGTCCCATTTAGCAAACTGTTTAGTTTACGTTAACGGACAATGCAATCGTTGCCTTATTGATTAGGGACATTATCCATGGAATGCGAGGGCTGCGTGGTCGCGAAGTATGGTGTCCACATTGAGTGTGAAGGACATTTTAGTTTACTTTAACGGACAATCCATGTTTATGTTTATTCGACAGATCAACATCATAGCACACAGGTGTAACCCATAAGTGCTTGGTTCTTCTTCTAACTGAAGCCTGGGTCTGAAGATTCTCAGCGCAGTGCACGAACTCTGTTGGACCGGCGAGGATCCTGAAATACTTTGGGTAGATTTTTAACTCCAAATTTTTGCGCTTTTTGATTTCCAACTGCCAAGGGATTTTTTTAGTACTTGCGTAACAAAACACACGGGCGTCCGGTCCTACTACCCAGAGACCAGGGGAAATTACTAGAAGTGCACGTGAAAAAATCCTTGAACCCGGGACCTTTCGCACTCGAAGCAGACACCATACCTCGAGACCACGCAGCTCCCATAATGGACAACCAAATCATTGCCTTAGTGACCCCCGTGTGGGTTCCGGGGTCCCATTGTGGGGAAAACTAAAATAGACCCACTGCCTCCCCAAAAGCATGTCGTAAGAGTCGACTAATTGGGGAGCTTCCTTTGAAGTCGGAGTGCATCTGCCGGAGAGGCAAGGAACCAACAGTCTGTATTAAAGAGAATGAGATCTAAAACTGATGCACACGCAACACTCGAGTTCTGGAGTTGGACTGCAGTTCAGTAGTAGACGAGCAACCAGAACCTTCCGCCAGAGTTTACAGCTGGTGAGTGCGAAGAAGAAGTAGAAGAATTGCCTTATTGATTAGGGACATGTATTTGTGGAATGCAGTAACAGAGACAAGATGGCTGCAGTTAAGCGTCGAAACAGACAACAGAAAATGTTGTAGGGGCAGATAAGAATGCCCTTTACCTGCGGGTCGATAAACAGTATAGAAACAACCTTCCAGCTGTTTGCACATATCAAGACCCGGGCAGCAGTTCACAATTTATAGGTCGGTGACGCTTGAATGTGAATTATGTGTCATCTAAACCAGTGGTTCTCAAAGTGGGTGCCGAGGCACCAAGGTCTGTCGCGAGCGTATGCCAGGTTAGGTTAGTTGCGTATCCTTTACAGGACGTTGCAGAACAAAACCTAACAGCCCCTGGCCAGCGACCCACAGATGGCCTGCGACACGCAGGTGGCCGCGACCCACAGGTGGCCTGCGACCCACTGGTGGCTGCAGAAAAGTTCAGCTTTATATTTATGTGACAGTGTAGGGTAGTGGCTTTTTCTCTTCCAGGATAGTATTAAATTCTTTTGGTATCCATGATCGTCTAGATCACATAATTGAGGATAAGGAGGAGAATGGTGGAGGTGATGTGGAATATTAATATTAATAATAATAATAATAATAAGATGAGGATGATGATGATGATGATGAATAATGATAATAAAAATAAAAAAAAGAAGAGGAAGAAGAAGAAGAAGAAAAAGAAGAAGAAGAAGTAGAAGAAGAAGAAGAAGAAGAAGAAGAAGAAGAAGAAGAAGAAGAAGAAGAAGAAGAAGAAGAAGAAGAAGAAGAAGAAGAAGAAGAAGAAGAAGAAGAAGAGGAAGGAAAAGAAGAAGAAGAAGAAGAAGAAGAAGAAGAAGAAGAAGAAGAAGAAGAAGAAGAAGAAGAAGAAGAAGAAGAAGAAGAAGAAGAAGAAGAAGAAGAAGAAGAGAAGAAGAAGAAGAAGAAGAAGAAGAAGATGATGATGATGATGATGATGATGATGATGATGATGATGATGATGATGATGATGATGATGATAAAGAAGAATAAACAGAAGAAGAAGGAGGAGGAGGAGAAGAAGTTGATGATGACAATAAAGTGGGTGAAAGTAGTTTTTTTTTAGGCATACAGGGTCTACAAAGATATAAAAATCAATTGTAAAACCTGTCTATAGAATCCAATGGTTTCATACAAGATATGAACATCAATTGTAAAACCTGTCTATAGAATCCAATGGTTTCATACAAGATATGAACATCAATTGTAAAACCTGTCTATAGAATCCAATGGTTTCATACAAGATATGAACATCAATTGTAAAACCTGTCTATAGAAACCAATGGTTTCATACAAGATATGAAGATACACAAACAAACTTGTTCTCACCTCAACGAAGACCATACTTGCAAGATGTTTGCATTTTTCGATAACAACCGCGACCGTCCTACTGGCAAATGTTAGTGTTTGTTAGCCAACATAATAAATAACAAAATCTCTGGCCGACAAAAATATAGCTGCCCGTTTGTGAAAAAAACTGGCCAGATTATTATCAACAGGACAGACATCTTTTTATTCTCCACTAAGATGAATGTTTTACATTTCAATCAACCACCTTAATTTTATATTATTATTATTTTTGAAAAAAAAAAATAATATCAACAAATGTTGATGCAAGAGCAATCTGATAAATGTGCAGGACAAATGGATTCATTTTAATAAGCTTTTTAAGCGTCTAGACAGAGTTACATCATAATATTTGTAATAAAAATTGTGAAATAACATGTTAGAAGGTTGTTTGAAAGAGGCGAAGGTTTGAAGACAGTTTATCAAAAATTTCTTTTTTTACTTCTTCTTCTTCTTCTTCTTCTTCTTCTTCTTCTTCTTCTTCTTCTTCTTCTTCTTCTTCTTCTTCTTCTTCTTCTTCTTCTTCTTCTTCTTCTTCTTCTTCTTCTTCTTCTTCTTCTTCTTCTTCTTCTTCTTCTTCTTCTTCTTCTTCTTCTTCTTCTTCTTCTTTTTCTTCTTCTTCTTCTTTTTCCTTTTCCTTTTCTTCTTGTTGGTGTTGTTTTTGTTGTTGTTGTTGTTGTTGTTGTTGTTGTTGTTTTTGTTCTTCTTCTTCTTCTTCTTCTTCTTCTTCTTCTTCTTCTTCTTCTTCTTCTTCTTCTTCTTCTTCTTCTTCTTCTTCTTCTTCTTCTTCTTCTTCTTCTTCTTCTTCTTCTCCTACTCCTTCTTCACTTTTTTTCTCCCCCATTATCACAACTTCCTCCTCCGTTAACACTTCCTCCTCTTCTTCGTCTTCTTTCCCTCCTACCTTTTTGGAGGACAGTAGTCTTGGCGTCTTATACTGGGCTGCCGCACGCAGCTCACCCTTTCCTCCCCGAGGTAATTTCATCTCACTTTGTATTTCCCTTCTCCACGAATGTGTGTGTGTGTGTGTATGCGTGTCGGAAATAGAGGGCGAGGAAGGGGGGGGGGGGGTGGTCTTTTTTTTAAATTCTAGTCCCACTCCACCCCCTCCCCCACCCCTCCCCACCTTCTTCCTTGAATTCCACTCTAGTTATAAAGTTCTCAGAGTTTCTCAACGTTCGTCCGTTCCAACACCAGCGTCTTTTCTTCACCTCTTGATTCACTGGAATGTGTTTAGCTTAATATGGTATTACTATTATCTCGAGGATTCAATTTTCAACACAAATACATATCATTTGAATTAGGTTAACTTGCGGGCACGTGATGAACAATAATGTACGCGTGACGTTGCATAATACCCATGCTGGGGAGGGAGGGACACTGCTGTGTCTTTGTTGCGCTGCGTTGCCGTGGAGACGAAATGATAAGAATCTGTTACTCGTTTGTTTATAAAGTTCCTGCTGGATTCTTCATCTTTTCATGATCTTACTTCTCGTCCTTTTCAAGATGTCTGTCTGTCTGTCTGTCTGTCTGTCTGTCTGTCTGTCTGTCTGTCTGTCTGTCTGTCTGTCTGTCTGTCTGTCTGTCTGTCTGTCTGTCTGTCTGTCTGTCTGTCTGTCTGTCTGTCTGTCTGTCTGTCTGTCTGTCTGTCTGTCTGTCTGTCTGTCTAATCTATCTGTCCGTTCGTCCGTCTATCTGTACAACATTTTCCGAAAATGGACATCACTTTGCCATAAAGTGTTTACTGCTCCGCGGGTCACAGTTTTGTAAGGGTATTGCTTCTGAATAAAAACCTTCACTGAACTTCATTTGCTATTATATCCTATTTTTCCCATCCTTTTTAGGATGAAATTTTTCGTTATTTGAAGCCCTACTCTGGCTTTTGCCAGGGGCCGCAACATAGCCTGGCCATAAATATGGCCTAGAGGCTGAACGCGGTTTCTGGGACCTCTCCACGGTGATCCTCACCCACATGGTGGCACATTGTGTCATCGGGTGTTTATCGCTTGTGTGATGTCCTAGTGGGGTAGAAAGTCAGTCAGTCAGTCAGTCAGTCAGTTCTTCTTCTTTTTCTATCAGCTACCGGGTCGCCCATTGGTTGGTCGGTTGAAGACTTCGTCGCCGGTCTAGACAGTGTTTGTGTTTGTCTCTTTTGATTGCTTCAACACTGTAGGAATCTTTTTCAGGGCCTTTTGTGACTTGCAGTGCAAAGCCATTTTATATAGCGCACATAAGCTGGTCACAATTATAATCTTAAGCTCTCCCTTCGGGGGGAGCTGGTTGCTGCAGCAGCTGCTATTACTTCTGATACTGCTACTTTCCACCCTCTACATCCGCCTACTATTACAAATATACCACCACTACTACTGCGACTACTACTACTACCACCCCCACCACAATTGCCACTGCTACTACCACCATAACCACCACCACTACCACTAATAGTACTACCACCACCGCTATCATTATTCCCATCATAGACAACTAAAATATGAAAATAAGAATACAAAAGGCAAGAGGAGCTTTCATAGCCCTAGGGAATTTATGGAGGTCAAAAGGAATTAAATACTAAACTTAAAATGTTTAATTCTAATGTCAGATCAGTACTTTTGTATGGAGCGGAAACATGGGGAAAAACTCAGGCAAATACTAATAAACTACAGACATTCATTAACTGGTGATTGCGCAGAATAGAGTGAATGAAATAGTCTGGTAGAATCACTAATGTAGAGCTTTGGGAGAGGACTAAGAAAAGCTCCAGTGAGCCAAGAGGTGAAGAAAATACGCTGGCATTGGATAAGACACACACTGAGAAAACTGGAGAACACTATTACTAGAATGTCTTTGCATTGGAACCCACTTGGGCATAGGAATAAAGGAAGCCAACAAAACATATGGGAAAGGGAGCTGGAGAATGAAGCTAGACAGATGGGAAGGAAATGGGGAGAGTTGAATGCAATAGCAAAGGATAGAACGATTTGGTGTGAGTTGGTTGAGGGCCTATGCTCCATTGGGATCTAGAAAGGCAGAAGAGGAAGACAACAGGAAACTAAACCAAGCCGTTCAATAGGAACCACCCAAAACGCTCTCCGAAAGTTCACGGTTAAAATATTTATTTACTAACGTCAGATTTGCCCCGTGCGCGCGACAAATGAGCTAACAGCTTCCGGTGTGGTCTGCCGGAAAGAGATCTCCCAATGTGGGATCTAGCACGGGAGACATCAATCGATACACGACGGCGGGCGGGGAGTGAGTGGCGTGTCAGACAGGTACAGAAACAGCTCGTGGAACTATTTCGTAACACGGCTTAATAGCCAGGCTATAAATAGGACGTTCACCTGTCGCTTTTGTTTTTTATCTTCACGTCCTTTTCAGGATAATTTTTTTTTTCTAAAATGAAGCCCCACCCTGGCTTTTGCCAGGGGCCGCAATATAGACAGGCCATAAATATGGCCAATTGTCTGAGCGCGGTTTCTGGGACCTCTCCACGGTGATCCTCATCCACATGGTGGTACTTTGTGCCATTGGGTGTTTATCGCTTGTGTGATGTCCTAGTGGAGTAGAGAGTCAGTCAGTCAGTCGCTTGTGTTATTTATCCACCCCCTTTCTTTCTATTGTAGACGCCTCTCTCTATCGCTCTGTCCTTCTCTCTCTCTCTCTCTCTCTCTCTCTCTCACTCTGTGACTCGACCACTTCAAACTCTCCCTGACTTGTATAAAAGTTTTTAAAAAAAGGTAAAGGACCCTTTTCCACGCTTTTACACGCATAGAGGCCAGACCTATATTTTACAGACCTATTGGCACAAGCTGGGTGATGTGGTCAGCATCCCGCCGGCCGCCTTTACTTCACGGGACTGCACCCGGTACCCACTCAAGGCTAGGTCGACCTGGGAGCCAAGGTACTGACTTGTATATAGTCAGCTTATTTCGACCAACTACTTTTATCAATGATGAACTGCATATCTGGGATTCATTCAAACATTAAGCTACCAGTGCCAAACATGGACACTATCTAAAGCCCATATACGCAAAATCACCACCTGCGAGAGGAGATGCCTGAGAAAAGCAGCCAGCCTAACCACCCGAGATTGAGTGAGCAATAAAACTATCAGACAAACTGTGGCAACAACACCTTGCACTAGATTCATCAAGAAACAACAGATCAAGTGGTTTGGCCATCTTGTTAGAATGCAGCAAGATCAAATACCATCACAATCACTACATCTCAGAAGATCAGCAACAAGAACAGGGGGACGGCCGCAGAAAACCTGGATCAACAACATTAAAGACACTCTACGCCTTCACGGCATGACAATAGCCAGTTGCAGCCAAATTATACCTTCCCACACCGCTTAACGGCAGAAGTGATAAAGATGATGACTGTTGGCTTTGCCGTGTCTGGCAACTGTCGTATGCATTCACCGCGGGCGTATATTTCTGGATTGTTCCGGGACTAATTATTTGTACATCAGTTTTTCAAATGGGATAGCGATGGATATTTCATTTGATTTTCACTGGCGCAGGAACTGAACAAGTTATGGAGTGACCGGATTGCGGTGATGTTGAAACCTTGACTAAGATGAAGTCCTTGACAATTTCTCTCTCCGACCCCACCCCCCCCCCCACCCCGTTTCTTACTCTCCAACACATTTCTCTGAATTTCATTCGCTGACTGTCCTTCTCTGACTCGATTTTTATCTTTCTCTCGCTCTTTCTGACTCGATTTTTTTTCCTTGACTTGAATCCTTTCCATTTCTACGCCCTCAGTCTGTCTGTCTGTCTGTCTGTCTGTCTGTCTGTCTGTCTGTCTGTCTGTCTGTCTGTCTGTCTGTCTGTCTGTCTGTCTGTCTGTCTGTCTGTCTGTCTGTCTGTCTGTCTGTCTGTCTGTCTGTCTGTCTGTCTGTCTGTCTGTCTGTCTGTCTGCCTGCCTGGCTGCCTGCCTGGCTGCCTGCCTGCCTGCCTGCCTGCCTACCAATCCTATCTATCTATCTATCAAATCTATCTATCCATCCATCCATCCATCCATCCATCCATCCATCCATCCATCCATCCATCCATCCATCCATCCATCCATCCATCCATCCATCCATCCATCCATCCATCCATCGATCGATCGATCGATCGATCGATCGATCGATCTATCTATCTATCTATCTATCTATCTATCTATCTATCTATCTATCTATCTATCTATCTATCTATCTATCTATCTATCTATCTATCTATCTATCTATCTATCTATCTATCTATCTATCTATCTATCTATCTATCTATCTATCTATCTATCTATCTATCTATCTATCTATCTATCTATCTATATCTATCTATCTATCTATCTATCTATCTATCTATCTATCTATCTATCTATCTATCTATCTATCTATCTATCTATCTATCTATCTATCTATCTATCTATCTATCTATCTATCTATCTATCTATCTATCTATCTATCTAGCTATCTAGCTATCTATCTGCCTGCCTACCTGTCTGTCTTATACAACCACATCTCGTCCCTAAGGATTTCTCTGGACTATACCATATTATAGGGATGTTAGGGTTAGGGCTGGTGTTAAATGAATAGCTACTACTAATAAGTCTAGCTCTAACCCCCCCCCCTCCCCTCCCCATACTATAGAATGCTCTGGGGATGTTCCTACAATACCTCAAAGCCGACGAGATGTGGTCGTATAAAATTAAAGTACCTGCTTCTTGAACGATGTATAACAATTATCTTTAAACGTTTTGTTTATGCATTTTGAATTAGTTTAATGTTATTGTTATAATAATGTGCAATTTAGCACATAAATACTATCATCATCATCATCATCATCCTTAATGTGCTGACTGGCAAATAATCAAAACAATAACATTTAAATAATATGAAAAGTATCTTAGAAAAAAAAAAAAGCTTTCGAAGGTAATTTTTACACATGTTTAAAAGAGCCTCTAAAGTCCCTCAGACAAACATCGAGAAGACTCAAAACATCTCCCCCCACCTAATTACACGAAAAAGGGTGAAGCCTCAGGGGACCTGATTCCGGCGATTATGCAGTGACATCGTAAATACCCAATAATTAAAACCATCATGACGCAATCAACTCCAATCATCAACAGACGACGTTTCCTTGCACCACCAATTCGCGTCCGCACCCTCCCTCCCCCCTTTTCCGACCCTGGTGATGATGTATTTCGGGTAACAAGCGGTAATCAAGCTTCAGTGTGCACTTGTGGTAATTAGATGGATGTGCCATACAATGAAAGCAATTTTCCAATTAGCTCAGTATGCATCATTGTCGAAAGATCGTAGCAACAAAGATGAGATGTCTTAGGAGAGCTGCCTGTGTGTGACAAGAAGAGATAAAATCAGGAATGAAGAAATTATAAGAAGACTAGGACTGAAATCAGTCATTACAATTCATAAAAGAACAACAAGTGATGGTTTGGCCACCTGACGAGAATACCCTGGTACCAACTGCCACAGAGAGCCACGGTGAAGAAATCTAATTAACACATAGCAAGGGGAAGACCACGCAAGAAATGGAGTGACATCATCATGAGCAACCTAACAGAAATGAAGATCAACTTGTACTATTTATTTGAAAAGGCGCACAAACAAACCTTGAATTAATCAAGTAACAGAAAGTATTGTGAACGGCACTCATAGAAAGAAGTAGAAAGATAGAAGAAAGATAGAAGAACACACTAGACAACATACAAATCGAAAGCTATAGTTACCGTGCCGGGAATTGAACCTGTCACTTCCAGACGGCGTCTGCGCCTCGCCATGAATACAAGTGCATTAAGAAACATGGTCAACTAGGCACCCCCCAAAAAAGGTGTCTCATTGGCCATGTCTATCGTACAGCTTGAAATCCACGACTATGGAATACGGACAGAATTCATTTCAACCCATTGAAATGGCACCATAGGTTACAGAAATTTATATTTCATAATATTTAACGGCCTCAAATGCCCCCCCCCCCCCTTCTGTTTATTTATTGGAATGACGTATACACATCGGAACCTACCAATCAAATACCTCTCTTAAATATTTGTGTATTCTAGACAGGGCAATAAAGTCTACTGTGTTCGTAAATTGTTGCCGTGATTGTTATTCGACGTTTGCTTCGTTAATATAAATTTCTGTAACCTATGGTGCCATTTCAATTTGTTGAAATGAATTCTGTCCGTATTCCATAGTCGTGGATTTCAAGCTGTACGATAGCCATGGCCAATGAGACACCTTTTTTTGGGGGTGCCTAGTTGACCATGTTTCTTAGTGCACTTGTATTCATGACGAGGCGCAGACGCCGTCTGGAGGTGACAGGTTCAATTCCCGGCACGGTAACTATAGCTTACGATTTTTATGTTGTCTAGTGTGTTCTTTTATCTTTCTACTTCTTTCTATGAGTGCCGTTCACAATACTTTCTGTTACTTGATTAATTCATAATATTTAACGGCCTCAAATGGTTTCCCCTCTGTTTATTTATAGGACAAACAAACATTGCACCTCCACACCCCCTCCCCCCCCCCCTCCCCCCAACACCTCGCTGAGGTAAATGGTGGAAGTCGAGAAGAATGAGAAGTCTCGTCTGTCTCAGACAGACAGTTTCGGCAAACATTACCTCTCGTCCGTTCATGCGTGTCTGTTTGGGCGAGGGGAGATAAATCGCAGCAGACAGATCAATGAGCCAGATTTTTAAAAAGTGTTCGCCGAAATCTTATTTTGAGACTACGCGCATTTCTCTGCGTGACCTCGTAGCACCGATGCTGTTGTTGAGAATGTTGCATGGTCATAAAGACATAAAGGATCCTTTTCCACGCTTTCAAGCTCATTGCGCATAAATGGCTAGACTTATGTTTTTGTCGACCCATCGGCACTCGTTGAGTGATGCGGCCAACATCATGTCGACCGCCTTTACTTCCCAGGACTTCACCTGGTAACCATTTAAGGCTGGATCAACATGAGAACCAATGTAACTTTGTTGAATAAAATCAGACCCCGTCAATATTTGAACTCACGACATTAGGACCGCAACCGAACTTCTAGCCGATACACCACAGCGACTCCTTAATAAATAATAATTTTTAAAACATCCACAAGAGGAAATGCCAGATTTTTTCGCATTTGCCGGCTGTGAACTGCGAAGGAAAGTATTACAGTCCGTTCCAAATGTCCTGCCGAACTTTAAAAATTTGAAACTCAGTAACCGCTCGGTGTAAATTGTTGAAAATTGAGGGCATGCACCCTGATAATAATCATGTCCTTGGAAGAATTGTTTTTCATTATACTTCTTCTTCTTCTTCGCGTTCCCCTGCTGTAAACTCCGTTCTGGTTGTTCGTCCACTTTTGGATTTTAGTACTGTTAACAAAAAACTGATTGTTGTGTGCACATTATTTTCACAGTCTGACTCAGTTGCATGCAGACTGTTGGTTCCTTGTCTCTCAGGCAAGTGTACTCTGACTTCGAAGGAGGCCCCAGTTAGTCGACTCTTACAACATGCTTTTGGGCAGTGGGTCTATTCTTTTTTTCTCAACATATATGGAAAAGAAAACAAACTCTGATTCAGAGCAAACAATAAGCATGCTTACAGTAACTTTAGTAATTTGGCGTTTCACTTTCAAGGAGGGAATCATCTTTAACATAAGTCTAGGTGAGCTTTTTTCATTGGGCGGGGAATAGGCCATCAAAATAATCACTACGTATCGCTGCACATGTGAACTGATTTTCAAACAATCTTCACTCGTGTCAATTACTGAACATTCTAATTTTTTTTTTAAAGGAATACATAAATTATTAGTCAAACAAAGTTCAAAGAAATTCGCCGCTGTAAAAAAAAAAAAAAAAAAAAAACAGGGGTACATAAATTATTAGTCAAACAAAGTTCAAAGAAATTCGCCGCTGTAAAAAAAAAAAAAATATCGGTGCAACTGCAAAAAACATAATCACAAGGACATAAGAAATGAAAGGCCACATGCAAAAGTTGGTGTCGATCCCAATAAGAGTTCTGGAGATATTTGTTAAAGTATGACAGAATGAGTTTTGAAACGCACTATGGTTATTTATTGTCTTCTGCCTTCATCTGCCTTTTTCTCCCGTCCTCACCTTTCTTCTCCTTTTTTCTTCTTCCTCTTCTTCTTCTTCTTCTTCCTATTATTATTTTTCTAATTAATATTTGTTTTTTTTTCTTTTTCTTCTTTTTCTCTTTGTTCTCCTTCTCCTCCTCCTCCTTCTTCTTCTTCTTCTTCTTCTTCTTCTTCTTCTTCTTCTTCTTCTTCTTCTTCTTCTTCTTCTTCTTCTTCTTCTTCTTCTTCTTCTTTTTCTTCTTCTTCTTCTTCTTCTTCTTCTTCTTCTTCTTCTTCTTCTTCTTCTTCTTCTTCTTCTTCTTCTTCTTCTTCTTCTTCTTCTTCTTCTTCTTCTTCTTCTTCTTCTTATTATTATTATTATTATTATAATTATTATTATTATTATTATTATTATTATTACTATTATTTGTTTTTTTCTTCTTTTTCTCCTTGTTCTACTTCTCCTCCTTCTTCTTCTTATTCTCTTCTTCTTCTTCTTCGTTTTCCTCTCCTCCTCCTCCTCTTCCTTCTTCTTCTTTTTCTTTTTCTTCTTCTTTTTTTCTTCTTCTTCTTCTTCTTCTTCTTCTTCTTCTTCTTCTTCTTCTTCTTCTTCTTCTTCTTCTTCTTCTTCTTCTTCTTCTTTTTTAATTTTCTTCTTTTTCTTCTTCTTTTTCCTCTCCTCCTCCTCCTCCTTCTTCTTCTTCTTCCCGTCGATCAGAACCGTTCTGGAGATATTTGTTAAAGTGTGTCAGCATGAGTTTTGAAACGTACTATAGTTATTCGTCCACTGCTGGACTTTAGTCTTGCTCCAGAACTTGGGGTTTACGTGCGCATCTGTTTTGCGGATCTGGCTAATGTGTATGCAGACTGTTGATTCTTCGCCTTTTAGGCAGGGGAGCTTCGACGTTGAAGGAAACTGGCTGAAGTTTTGTTTGTTTTAATCAAAGAGATCTGTAACCAGGGGCGTAGGAAAGAGGTGGGTTAGTGCTGGCCGTCCCGCGAGGTCATCATTGGGGAAAATGGGGGGGGGGGGGGGTGTGACTAAAAATGGTGTTGTGTGTGTTTTTTTTTGTTGTTGTTGTTGCTGGAACGAAAAAAAAATGACAGATCATTTTCTGCACCAGGTAATGCTGACCATGCTACGCTAGTGTCTGTAACAACAACAACAACAACAACAACAACAACAACAGATAATAAGAAACAATACCTAAAGATGATGATGATGGTGGTGATGTTGTTGTTGTTCTTCTTTTTTCGTTGGCCTAAATTAGTTGTCTATATCAGCAATTTTGTCTCTTGTATAAATTTCACTGTCGTTGTTAGTTCATTCAGTGCTCCATAGAGTGTTTATGTTCCACTGTTGTTCTTTCTAGCCAAAAGCGTTGCCTTAATATGTCAAATTCGATGCAGTCCTGGAGTACATGCTCTGTTGTCTGTGGCACTTTTCCACAGGTGCACATGGCTGATACGCCTATCTTGAATTTTGTGTACATGTGGTTACGTAATCGGTTGTGCCCTGTTCTGAGGCGGAGGATAATGACTTGTTCTGGTCTGTCCATAATAAAATAGTCGTCTTGTGCTGGGGCTGGTGGATTCCTGATCGATTTAATGATTCTTTTCTTTTGGTGATATGTGGCTGGTACATCTGGCTACACTTTTGCCGCACCTTCACCTGCCAGTTGTTCAGCTTTCTCATTTCCAGGCACTCAACAATGTGACGGTATCCACTGCATTACGACTCCTCGCTGAAGGCTGAGTTGTGTGATGGTGTTGATTGTGGTGGTGATGATGATGATGATGGTGATGATGTTGGGGATGATGATAATGATGATGATGATGATGATGCAGGTGCTTTTTACGAAGTACGTGGTAAGTTAAGGGACAGCCAGTCTGTTCCATTCTCCCACTCACCCCCCTCCCCCCCCCCCCCCCCCACTCCCATCGGGGCCGTCTGAAACCCTCACGGTAAAAACACTCGAGCAAAAACAAAGTCACGATACTATTACGTCAACTACAAACCCCATGTGCTTGTAGTAAACTTAACGGCTGAATGGCGACCAGCAGCCAACCAGCGACGAGCTTGATGTCACGTGATGAAGCAATGATTTCAACAACAAAAATATCGTTTGGCATACAGGTGTCGGTCGGCGGCTTCCTCCAACAGGTGTCCGCCTGTGTGGCACCTCAAGCACCTGCAGGTTTAGCTTCGCTTACAGAAGTGGTCGTGACTTCTAGAGGCCAGAGTACACGGGAGTTCAACCTGTAGACGCCATGAATCCTGGGTCATCGGCCATTAGGTCAGAGGTGGCGATGACAAGGAAATTTGAAGGGGGAGGGGTGCCGGCGGGGGGGGGGGGGGGGGGGGTTAGCTCCTTATATTTTAAAGCTGGCGGAGGTGGGGGAAAAGAAAGAAGGGCGGGGGCAGGGAAACTTCAAGAGGCTTAAGTCTTGCCTAAGTACTAAATAATTATACCCCAACCTCAAAGACATTTTAGTCAAGAGTCGATCACGGTCTGCGTCAGAGATACCATTCCGGCACGGTCTCTTGCCATAGACCTGTATGCAGGACTTGTCCATCTGTGGATCAGGGGTCAAGTCTGGAATTCCCGAATGTCACCTTCCACTTATGTGAAGCATTCTACTGCACGAGCCGCAATGTCATTTATGCCATCAACTGCAAGAGATGTGGCATGAAATACATCGGTGAAACTAATCTACGTCTGGCTGAACCACTTTAATAATTTCAACCGAGTTTCAGACGCGCGGCCGCGGATCGGAAGGTCGGGGTTTTTTTTTATGTGCGTGAGTGGGAACGGTGCCTTTAAGCCAGTACCATTTCCCTACAAAGTCTCGTAGCCGATGAGATGTGATCGTATACAATTTAGGGAACTACGTATTTCGTTTTTGGAAATCTGGAGTGAATTGATCAAATCTAACATAAGAAACAGGATACAATTTGACCTCTTTAATGCTATCTTGACAATAAATTTTGGCCTGATAAGAGTAGGAAAAGGCTGTTCCATCTATCAGCTCCCTGATTGTGTATTAAAAGAAATTGGAACAGCTAAAGCATTCCAGAATCATTTTGGATCTGAAGCTTCAACTTCATCATCCAAGCTAAGTTTATCCTGTGGATCTTGTAAGGCAGACTTTAGTGAAGATGAGGACAGGATTCTATAGGGTAAGTCGTATCAATTTCTATGTAATTTGTGACTTTTTATTTGGATGTTTTTTTTTTTTTTTGGTAGATGTTTTTCATGCAAAGTTAGATGTTTTTAGATATTTTTGACTCCGTTTTGGATGTTTTTTTGTCAAAGAAAAGTGGCTGATACTGATAGCGATCTTTTGATTCTGTTGGAACTAGACCCTACAACATATATTTCTTTCTGACTTTCTGTCTGTTTTTCAAATATATTTTTGTTTCGGTTGATCAAAAAGAGGATGATAGTTTCTGTGTGTTTGAATGTGACGGCGATGATAATGACAGTAATCATAATGACGACGGCGATAATGCTGATGACGATGATAATGATGATGATGATAATCATTATGATGATAATGGTGGTGGTGATAATGGTGGTGGTGATGATGTTGATAATAACCGTGATTATGATGGTAATAATAACGGTGATGATGGTGATAATAACGGTGATGATGGTGATAATAACCGTGATTATGATGTTGATAATAAGCGTGATTATGATGTTGATAATAACCGTGATGATGATGTTGATAATAACCGTGATTATGATGGTGATAATAACGGTGATGATGGTGATAATAACGGTGATGATGATGATGATAGGAGTAATAGTGGTGGTGATGATGTTGATTATAACCGTGATTATGATGGTAATAATAACGGTGATGATGGTGATAATAACGGTGATGATGTTGATAATAACCGTGATTATGATGGTGATAATAACGGTGATGATGGTGATAATAACGGTGATGATGTTGATAATAACCGTGATTATGATGTTGATAATAACGGTGATGATAGTGATAATAACGATGATGATGGTGATGGCGCTGATGACGATGATAGTAGTGATGATGATGATAATGGTTATGTTAATAAAAACGGTGATAATAATGACGATGATGACAGTGATGCTGCTGATGATGATAATAATGGTGATGACGATGATGATAATGGCGATGATGATGATAAGGAGGATGTGATTATGATTGTGATAATTATAGTGGTTGTGATGGTGATGGTGACACAGACAGACAGACAGACGGACAGACAGACAGACAAAATCAACAGTTGTTTGTCTCATAAATCTCGTGGACACAGACAGACAGACAGACAGACAGACAGACAGACAGACAGACAGACAGACAGACAGACAGACAGACAGACAGACAGACAGACAGACAGACAGACAGACAGACAGACAGACAGACAGACAGACAGCTGTGCGCGATCTGATCTTTATCATGATCACAGACAGACTGAAAGGTCGAGGGAGATAACGACACTGGTTGTACGTTACAATACAATCCCCAGTTCTTGGCGAACCCCAACCTCTTGGTTGTGAGTGGTGTGTGTGTGTATATGTGTGTGTGTGAGTGTGTGCGTGTGTGTGTGTGAAAGAGTGCGTGGGAGTATGTTTGGTGTGAATGTGTATGTTGTGAGTATGTTGTGTGCGTGAAATGTGGTTGGTAGTGGTGTGTGCGTGAGTGTACGTGTGTGCTCCTGTGTTTGCATATGTGGTGCGTTTGTGTGTATGTGACGGACCTAGATTCAGGAGTTAGCTAACTAAGCTGCAGGTTAGGGCTCTCTTAATATGCAGGGGCCTCAACAGATTCCTATATGTTTTTTGTTCACAAATGTCATTTTGCTTCAATAGAAAATCTGAGCCGCCGTGCATAGGGGCTAGATGCTCGCCTGTGGGTCGGAAGGTCGTGGGTTTGGATCCTGACACAGCCAGACCTTTTTTTTTTCCTTAAAAATATTACCTTAGCTGCCAGGTCCACTCAGCCTTGAGTGGGTACTAGGTACAGTCCTGGGAAGTATAGGCGACCAGTGTGATTCTGACCACATCATCCATCAAGTGCCGATTGATCTATAAACTATAGGTCTAGCCCTATATGCCCTATTCACTGGAACACGTGGAAAAGGACCCTTTCATTTCAGGGACACTAGATGAGTATCATTTATTCTATACATTAGAGTCCTATGTAGTCACTTCATAGTTAGAGCCTATTTGTGTATGTGTACTGTGTTGTCCTTTATGTGCTGATGAAGGCTAATCGCCGCAACGTCCTTTGTTTGTTTATTGTGATCGATTTTGTAAAGCTAACATAAACTAATTGTTGTTTCTTACCAACTTTTTCTCTTCCCTATAATTTTCTACTCCTTTTAAAAACACCTTTACTTTAGGAGGATTATGTATTCGATTTTTTGTTTAATCTTTAATTAAGAATCGATATCACAGCACTGCGGATATGCACTTAAACACACCGATACTGACTGAGCAAATAGGACGTCAAAACATTACGTAATGATGTTAGGGAATTAGAATCTAGAGGATTCGCAGTAACAAGTTTGAAGGAGACAGATCGGGGCTTAGTGGATCCTTGAGGAAGCTCTACTCCGGGATTCCACATAGAAACCTCAACCGAGAGCTGGTACATTATTGCGCTCTGCAGGAAGCAGGACCATTCAAAACTATTAAATCTCGCAGCAGGAAAACTGGTCGAATCAAGAAGGAGGGACATTACTCTGTTATCTAATATCAGACTGCAGATGAAGAGGTCGCAGTAACCTTTTGGACTCCCAAGGTCGTACTGTTGACCCGTAGGGAGTTGGTAGAATATGAAATTATAATATGGATTATAATGTTTCAAGACGAGTGTGAGTGCGCTAGCGAGTGCATAGAGTATTTGGGTGAGTTGAAACCCCGAGTCAAGTTGTGCACATTTCTTTCATTCGAATCATCGTGTTCACAATATATCAATGCTACGCTCCGTACCCGACCTTTGTCATTTACTTCACGTTTGGTCACATTAAAATTGATTGTTATTGTTATAGGCTTCCTGTTTCATCGTTGGGATTAACCTCTGACTGTTCTACCACACCTGGCTGGTGGTATTATATTTATGCTGCACTCGTTTTGGTACCTGATCGCATGTTCAAATGGGACGGACACCTCTCAGCATCGAGGACGCACGTTTCAAGCACTCGGGGCATTCTCCATCTCCATTAGCAAGCAAAGAGTTTCAGTTCGATTGGTACCAATAGCAGTCTAATTGTATATCCGTCTCAGCTGTCCATTAAGTGTTGATCGTCAACCAGATCCCCTGGAAACTCCTCGCAGTACCATTCTCTTCATGTCACGATGATCCATTTGTGCTTCCGCTCTGTTCATTCGCTTCTAAATGGCCCTTACGGCATCTTGCCTGCCATGCACCAATTCACCACCAAGGTGTACAGAACCAGCCAGACTATCTGCCTGTTTATTTCCTTATACACCGGTATTTCCTGGGAAAATATCCAAAGGGACGCCAACTACCCGAGACCTCTGAAGCACATGCTTGCCACTCTTCATGTAGCAAGCCTGACTTCACCTTTCCCAACATGCTTTGTGAGTCGGTTACTATTACGACATGTATATATAGCTGATTCTCAAGTCAGCAAAAGGCTGAAGTTACTATCTCCAACCCTATTCTCAGACTAGATTTTGTGATATCATAATCCAAACTTTGTTGCGCTTAGCGACGTCCATTAACTTTTGCTAAGAATCTCCATGAACTTCGTCCGCCTCTAAACACAGAGCCATCAGTATTGATAATCACATCACTTGGGCGGGAATTTTCATAAATCATTTATTGAAATTTCGATTTTGCAGCACCAGCTGGCCAGTCCCTGAATGACGACCTCAAGTGATTAGAACCCTACACAAGCATGAAACTTACTCGGACACCTTGACCCACTCCTCTCTACGCCCAAATTTATCAAGCCTGAACACGTGTCTTATTGTGTTCCATGCCCGGCTCTCTAGCGAAATTGGCTAAACCGGATTTCGCAGAGACCGGGTGACGTACTCCTTGTGGTCCGGGTTCAATCCCGGGGGTAGGCAGGAAAGCCACATTTTCTCCCAGATTGACGGTATTTACAATGGAATCAAGGCCGAAAGGTTGCGATATCCATAATACCGAGCCTAAGGGTTAACAACTCATGGCTTCTGGATACTAAAACAAACAATATTGTGTTCCCTGCAACCTCTCTAACCAGGTATTGATCGGCGGGTTCCAGGTCACCTATCTGGGTTATCGGCAAACATCCTGCTGCCCTCGGGCACTCTTACTTTTCCTACACTGTTCCTTTTTTATTTAACATTTCCCCTATGGCGGCATGACATTGAGGAGCGATTGGCTCAACCGTTAAGACGACAAGCCTCATACGCGGGAGACCCCGGTTCGAATGCTCGGTAAGGTTGGGAACATTTGTCTGTCGGGAGCGGAAATATTCTTCTTGACGTTAAGCAGCTGTAAACTCCAGAAAAACACTATGGGTGTTTGTCCACTTCTAGGCTTGTTCAAGAATTCGAGGTGTGCGTGCACATCCGTTTTACAGATTTGTCACATTTATTTGCAGACTGTTGGTTCATTTCTTCTCATGCAGATTAATTCCGACTTCCAAAGAAATGTCCCTACTTTGTCGCTTTTTACGACATGCATGTTAGGGGGCAGTAGGTCTATTCTATGTTCTTTAAAATGGAGCCCAGGAACCCACACGGGAAGCAAAAAATTAAATTCATAATCTGCACAGTTCGTGGCGTCAGCACAAGCCATGCCGCCATAAATCCTCAGACTCAAACACCCTCCTGGTAAATACACATTTTAATAGGTAAGTAAAGATTCCTTTTCGCGCCTTTAGGTGCATCGTGCAAATGGGACGAGCATCCATTTTTGTACAGACCAATCGACACTAGGTATTACGCCGGCCGTCATTACTTCCCCAGGACATACGTCCTGGTACCCATTTTAGGCTGGGTCGACCTGCGACGCCCCATACCACGATAAAAATCCACTCAGCCAGCATTGGGTTTCGATCGCGGTATGTTGGAATTACGAGGCGGATTCGCAACGCCTAAGCCACTAACGCCGCTAAAGGCAGTTATTGGCAAATACTTATCTAGGTCGCTCGTGAATGTCCGAGAGCCATCAGTAAAATCAGTTTCATCACTTCACTGTCACGCCACCATCATCCTCATGGTCACCATCATCCTCATGGTTACCATCATCCTCATGGTCACCATCATCCTCAAGGGAACCATCATCCTCATGGTCATCATCATCCTCAAGGGAACCATCATCCTTATGGTCACCATCATCCTTATGGTCACCATCATCCTCATGGTCACCATCATCCTCATGGTCACCATCATCCTCATGGTCACCATCATCCTCATGGTCACCATCATCTTCATGGTCACCATCATCCTTATGGTCACCATCATCCTCATGGTCACCATCATCCTTATGGTCACCATCATCCTTATGGTCACCATCATCGTCAAGGGAATCATCATCCTTATGGTCACCATCATCCTTATGGTCACCATCATCCTCAAGGGAACCATCATCCTCATGGTCACCATCATCCTTATGGTCACCATCATCCTTATGGTCACCATCATCCTTATGGTCACCATCATCCTCAAGGGAACCATCATCCTTATGGTCACCATCATCCTTATGGTTACCATCATCTTTATGGTCACCATCATCCTTATGGTCACCATCATCCTCATTGTCACCATCATCATTATGGTCGCCATTATTCTCATGGTCACCATCATCCTTATGATCACCATCATCCTTATGGTCACCATAATCCTCATGGTCACCATCATCCTCATGGTCACCATCATCCTTATGGTCACCATCATCCTCATGGTCACCACCATCCTCATGGTCACCATCATCCTTATGGTCACCATCATCCTTATGGTCACCATCATCCTTATGGTCTCCATCATCTTCATAGTCACCATCATCCTTATGGTCACCATCATCCTTATGGTCACCATCATCCTCATGGTCACTGTCGTAGGTTTACTAAGTAGTGTCACATTTACAAGTCACCACTCCTGCCAAACACCAATAGAGGACGCCGGATACATGTTGATCGTCAAAATCGATTTAATGTATTTCAACATCAGGACAATGAAAGGCATCAAGAGACATGAATTTCGATACTGCCAGAGTCATTCTCACTGCCAAGGAACACACACTCAGGACGCTATGGGTTGCCACAGTCATTCTCACTGCCAAGGAACACACACACAGGACGCTCTGGGCTGCCACAGTCATTCTCACTGCCAAGGAACACACACACAGGACGCTCTGGGCTGCCACAGTCATTCTCACTGCCAAGGAACACACACACAGGACGCTCTGGGTTGCCACAGTCATTCTCACTGCCAAGGAACACACACACACAGGACGCTCTGGGTTGCCACAGTCATTCTCACTGCCAAGGAACACACACACAGGACGCTCTGGGCTGCCACAGTCATTCTCACTGCCAAGGAACACACACTCAGGACGCTCTGGGTTGCCCACAGTCATTCTCACTGCCAGGAACACACACTCAGGACGCTCTGGGTTGCCACAGTCATTCTCACTGCCAAGGAACACACACTCAGGACGCTCTGGGTTGCCACAGTCATTCTCACTGCCAAGGAACACACACTCAGGACGCTCTGGGTTGCCACAGTCATTCTCACTGCCAAGGAACACACACTCAGGACGCTCTGGGCTACTTCTACTGCCACCCTATGTTCTGTGGTTGCTACGGTCAAACATTACCCGCTCTGGCAAATCCACTGCTTGTGATCCCGTGACTGTCTCTCTGACACTTATCACTTGCATATACTGTCACTAAAGAGATCATAGAAATATTCTCAGAATATCTTGGAAAAAGAAGAGGTGAAATACTGACATCTTAAAAGATCTGAACATCAAGGAAGGTTGGCTAATAAACAGCATCCTGTCTCAGAAGCTGAAATATTTTGGTCATATCAAGCGACACGACGGATTGGACAAAATTAAAGCAGAAGGCATGCTACCAGGAAGAAGGGCAGGGGCCGACCGACAAGAAGATGGGCACAGGATATAAGTGACTCCTTGGGTATGAAAGCACATGAGGCGGGAGAACTGGCGGGAGACAGTTTTTTTTTTTCAAGCAGACTGTGATGAGAGCGACGTTCTGCAAAGGACCTGCTACATCATGATGATGAGAGATCATGCATGACGATGCACAGCTGCACAATACTTTGTGGAGATTATCCCGACCTTCCGTCTGTGGCCTGACACGTACCTTGAGATCTCCTGATCTCACCTCACGAACCTCCGTCACGCTGGACCGGACAACATCGGCAACTCCCGCGGCAACTTTAGTGGCAACTCCAGAGGCAACTCCCGCAGATAACCTGGACACTTAACGCCAGCGTTATGAATTATGAGTTAGAGTATCTTCACAGCACTTTAGACACACACATAGGCGCTCAGATTCTCCTCTCAATATATTCATCAGCCTCGTGCAATTAATAGCACCATTCCTATGTTGGTTAACAAGACTTCATGTGAGTACGGTGTTCTTCTCATGCTTGGCTGTGCCGATCTTTACTCCCAATTCGCGTATTCTTAGCAGTGATGTGGACGAGTTGCTTCCAAACACAGGTGTACAGGATTAGTCTGGCAACATCCAGGCTAGAACGTACCTTACACCTCAGCGTCGTAAAGACAACAGTCTCTCTTTCTTTTTCTTTTCATAGCCCGTTCAATTCTGTACTGCACCGAACTAAATTTTACGCTCATTAGTGCACTTAGTTCTCATAAACCCATATATTGCACACAGCAGTCACCATCATCTATATGATCACCATCATCTTTATGGTCACCAGCATCCTCTTGGCCACCATCATCCCCATGGTCACCACCATGCTCATGGTTACCACCATCCTCATGGTTACCACCATCATCATGGTCACCATTATCCTCATGGTTACCACCATCCCCACGGTCTCCATCATTCTCATGGTCACCATCATTCTCATGGTCACCATCATCCTCACGGTCACCATCATCCTCATGGTCACCATTATCCTCACGGTCACCATCATCCTCATGGTCACCATTATCCTCACGGTCACCATTATCTTCATGGTCACCACCACTTCAGCAAGATCATCGTTTATAACATTAGAAGCGTACAAAGTGACTAAAACAGTGATTTCCAAACTGTGCGCCCTGGAGAGCCGCGACCTCCTCACAGAGGTGCCGAGAAAAATTCAAAGTACACGATATTTTTTTGCGCCCTGGAGAGCAGCGACCTCTTCGCAAGAGATGTGGGTGGGTGGGTGGGTGGGTGGGTGGGTGCGTGCGTGCGTGCGTGCGTGGTGCGTGCGTGCGTGCGTGCGTGTGTGTGTGTGTGTGTGTGCGTGTGTGTGTGTGTGTGTGTGTATATATATACATATTCGCATACGAATAGTCATACATTTACTTAGGTCAGGGCGACGTGGAAAAATTTGAATCTTAAAAAAAAGGGCACTGCGACTAAGAAAAGTTTGGGAATCACTGGTCTAGAATGTTACGAATTTGGTTTATTATCCTACGATGTAACTGTACGTGCCTCCAAGTATGGGTTCCATGGCCCTATTGTGGTGGGGGTGGGGGAATGTGGTGGGGTGGGGGGGGGGACAAGAATAGACCCACAGCTCCGTCAACAAGCATGTAGCAGTAGCCGACTAGGAAGAAAAAGAAGAAAGAAGAAGAAAAATAAAAAGAAGAAGAAGAAGGAGGAGGAGGGGGAGGAGGAGATGAAGAAGAACAAGAAGAAGCAGGAGGAGGAGGAGGAGGAGAAGAAGAAGAAGAAGAAGGAAGAGAAGAAAGAAGAAGAAGAAGAAGAAGAAGAAGAAGAAGAATGAGAAGCAGAAGAAGAAGAAGAAGAAGAAGAAGAAGAAGCAAGAAGAAGAAGAAGAAGAAGAAGAAGAAGAAAAAGAAGAGAAAAGAAAAGAAGAAAAAGAAGAAAGAAAAAGAGAAGAGAAGAAGAAGACGAAGAAGAAGAAGAAGAAGAAGAAGAAGTAAGAAGAAGAAGAAGAAAAGAAGAAGAAGAAGAAGAAGAAGAAACGAAGAAGAAAGAAGAAGAAGAGAGAAGAAGAAGAAAAGAAGAAGAAGAAAAGAAGAAGAAGAAGACAGCAAAGAAAAGAAGAAGAGAAAGAAGAAGAAGAAGAAAGAAGAAGAAGAAGAGAGAAGAAGAAGAAGAAGAAGAAGAAGAAGAAGAAGAAGAAGAAGAAGAAGAAGAAGAAGAAGAAGAAGAAGAAGAAGAAGAAGAAGAAGAAGAAGAAGAATTGTTCATGTATATACACAATACCACCAACAGGAACACATATACTTAACATATTACACTACAAAGTACACACGGCAACAATATCTCAACAGACAAACTGAACACTCAGTCGTATTTAGGTTTTCTTTTTCTAATCAGTTTTACAAAACCCACACAATCTTCTTGTTTGTTTTTTTTTTTTGTTTCAGTATCCAGAAGCCATGCGTTGTTAAACCTTAGGCTCGGTATTATGGATATCGCAACCTTTCGGCCTTGATTCCATTGCAAATACATAAATCTGGGAGAAATGTGGCTTTCCTGCCTACCCCCGGGATTGAACCCGGACCACAAGGAGTTCGCCACCCGGTCTCCGCGCGATCCGGTTTAACCAACTACGCTAGAGAGCCGGGCACATAATCTTCTCAAAATAACAATACAGTCAGTAATAGCAGGTCTTTTTTTTTTTAATGGTTTTCTTTTGGCATGGCAGGATTTTTCTTCGCGTTCCGGGTGACAGGTTGCCTGTCGTGTAGTCTTGGAACTTTCGTGGAGTAAGTTATTTTTGTTAACGTGATCCTGGGACCCACGTCGACCCCGCCTTAAACGGGTTGTGGGAACCCACCCACACTGGACTTTGGGTTACGAATAACCATTTTATGGCTCTCAAGTATAACTGCGTGGAGCCTCCGTGATATAGCCAGACGCTCGTGATGTTCAACATAACGCCGGCCACTTTCATTTCCCAGGACTGCACCAGGTGCCCACAAAACTTTGGTCGACCTTGGAGGCAGACACACACAAATGCTGGCTCTGTCAGGACGCGAACCAACGACCTTCTGAGCCGCTACATCACGGCGGCGCCCGATTTAGCAATGGTTTCTATAAAATGATTTTGATTTTTGTCTAAGTCAAGACAACGCTGCCCGTGGGGGTTCTTCATATATGTAAAGAGAGAGAGAGGGGAGATATAGTCAGCGAAACACACACACACACACACAAACAAAGAGAAAGAAAGAGATATCACGAGGGTGACACACACACATACAAAGAAAATAAGAGAGAGAGATATCACGAGGGTGACAAATACACATACAAAGAGAAAGAGAGAGATATCACCAGGGTGACACACGCACATACAAAGAAAAAAAAAAAGAGAGAGAGAGAGAGAGAGAGATCACGAGGGTGACACACACATACAAAGAAAAAGAGAGAGAGATATCACGAGGGTGACATACACACATACAAAGAGAAAGAAAGAGAGATATCACGATGGTGACACACACACATACAAAGAAAGAGAGAGATATCACGAGGGTGACATACACACATACAAAGAGAGAGAGAGAGAGAGAGAGAGAGAGAGAGAGAGAGAGAGAGAGAGAGAGAGAGAGATATCACGAGGGTGACACACACACATACAAAGAAAAAGAGAGAGATCTCACGAAGGTGACACACATATTCACAAAGAAGAGAGAGATATCACGAGGGTGACACACACACATACAAAGAGAAAGAGAGAGATATCACAAGGGTGACACACACACATACAAAGAGAAAGAAAGAGATATCACGAGGGTGACACACGCACATACAAAGAGAAAGAGAGAGATATCACGAGGGTGACAAATACACATAAAAAGAGAAGAGAGAGATTTCACGAGGGTGACAAATACACATACAAAGAGAAAGAGAGAGATATCACGAGGGTGACACACGCACATACAAAGAGAAAGAAAGAGATATCACAAGGGTGACACACACACATACAAAGAGAAAGAGAGGGATATCACAAGGGTGACACACACACATACAAAGAGAAAGAGAGAGATATCACACGGGCGACACACACACATACAAAGAGAAAGAGAGAGATATCACAAGGGTGACACACACACATACAAAAAGAAAGAAAGAGATATCACGAGGGTGACACACACATACAAAGAGAAAGAGAGAGATATCACAAGGGTGACACACACACATACAAAGAGAAAGAGAGAGATATTTCGAGGGTGACACACACACATACAAAGAGAAAGAGAGAAATATCACGAGGGTGACACACACACATACAAAGAGAAAGAGAGAGATATCACGAGGGTGACACACACATACAAAGAGAAAGAGAGAGATATCACGAGGGTGACACACACACATACAAAGAGAAAGAGAGAGATATCACGAGGGCGACATACACACACACAAGCACACATACAAAAGGAAAGAGAGAGAGAGATATAACAAGGGTGACATACACACACACATACAAAGAGAAAGAGAGAGAGTTATCACGAGGGTGGCATACACACACACATACAAAGAGAAAGAAAGAGATATCACGAGGGTGACATACACACACACATACAAAGAGAAAGAAAGAGATATCACGAGGGTGACATACACACACTCATACAAAGAGAAAGAGAGAGAGATATCACGAGGGTGACATACACACATACATACAGAGAGAAAGAGAGAGAGAGAGAGAGATATCACGAGGGTG
>CAJHNH020000316.1:267500-270000 GCA_905116865.2 Candidula unifasciata
TTCTTCTTTTTCTTCTTCTTTTTCTTCTTTTTTCTTTTCTTTTTCTTCTTCTTCCTTCTTCTTTTTTCCCTTTTTCTTCCCTTTCTTTCTTCTTCTTCTTCCTTCTTCTTCCCTTTTTCTTCTTCTTCTTCTTTTTTCTTCTTCTCTTCTTTTTTCTTCTTCTTCTTCTTCTTTTTTTCTTTTTCTTTTTCTTCTTCTTTCTTCTTCTCTTTTTTCTTCTTCTTTTTCTTCTTCTTCTTTTTTTCTTCTTCGTCTTTCTTCTTCTTCTTCTTTCTTCTTCTTCTTCTTTTCTTCTTCTTCTTCTTCCCTTTTTCTCTCTTCTTCTTCTTCCTTCTTCTTCTTCTTCTTCTTCTTCTTTTTTCTTTTTTCTTCTTCCCTTTTTCTTTCTTCTTCTTCTTCCCTTCCCTTTTTCTTCTTCTTCTTCTTTTTTCCCTTTTTTTCTTCTTCTTTTTTCTTCTTTCCTTTCTTTTTTCTTTTTTCTTCTTTTTTCTTCTTCTTTTTCTTTCTTTTTTCTTCTTCTTTTTCTTCTTCTTCTTCTTCTTCTTCTTCTTCTTCTTCTTCTTCTTCTTCTTCTTCTTCTTCTTCTTCTTCTTCTTCTTCTTCTTCTTCTTCCTTTTTTCTTCTTTTCCTTTTCTTCTTCTTCTTCTTTTTTCTTCTTCTTCTTCTTCTTCTTTTTTCTTCCTTTTTTCTTCTTTTTCTTCTTCTTCTTCTTCTTCTTCTTCCCTTTTTCTTCTTTTTTCTTCTTTTTCTTCCTTCCCTTTTTCTTTTTCTTCTTCTTTTTCTTTTTCTTCTTCTTTTCCCTTTTTCTTTTTTCTTCTTTTTTCTTCTTCTCTTCTTTCTTCTTCTTCTTTTTTCTTCTTCCTTTTTCCCTTTTTCTTCTTTTTCTTCTTTTTCTTCTTCTTTTTCTTCTTTCCCTTTTTCTTTTTCTTCTTCTTCTTTTTCTTCTTCTTCTTTTCTTCTTCTTTCTTTTTTCTTCTTCTTCTTCCTTCTTCTTCTTCTTCTTCTTTTTTCCCTTCCCTTCTTCTTCTTTCTTCTTTTTTCTTTTTTTCTCTTCTTCTTCTTCCTTCTTCTTTTTTCTTCTTTTTCTTCTTCTTCCCTTTTTCTTCTTCTTCTTCTTCTTCTTTTTCTTCTTTTTCTTTTCCCTTTTTCTTCTTCTTCCTTTTTTCTTTTTTCCCTTCTTTTTTCTTCCTTCTTCTTCTTCTTTTCTTCTTCTTTTTTCTTCTTCTTTCCCTTTTTCTTCTCTTTCCCTTTTTTTTCTTCCTTCTTTCTTCTTCTTCTCTTCTTCTTCTTCTTCTTTTTCCCCTTCTTCTTTCTTCTTTTTTCTTCTTCTTTCTTCCTTCTTCTTCTTCTTTTTCTTCTTTGCCCTTTTTCTTCTTCTTCTTCTTTTCTTCTTCCCTTTTTCTTCTTTTTCTTCTTCTTCTTCTTCTTCTTCTTTTCTTCTTTTTCCTTTTTATTTTTTTTTCTTCTTCTTCTTCTCTTCTTCTTCTTCTTCTTCTTCTTCTTCTTCTTCTTCTTTTTTCCTTTTTCTTCTTCTTTTTCCCTTCCCCCTTCTTCTTCTTCTTCTTCTTCTTTTTTCTTCTTCTTCTTTTTTCTTCCTTTCCCCTTCTTCTTCTTCTTTTTCTTCTTCTTCTTCTTTTTCTTTTTCTTCTTCTTCCCTTTTTCTTCTTCTTCTTCTTCTTCTTCTTCTTTCTTTTTCTTCTTCTTTTCTTTTCTTCTTCTTCTTTTTCTTTTTCTTCTTCTTTTTCTTCTTTTTCTTCCTTCTTCTTCTTCTTTTTTCCCTTTTTCTTCTCTTCTTCTTCTTCTTCTTCCCTTTTTCTTCCTTCTTCTCTTCTTCTTTTTTCTTCTTCTTCTTCTTCTTCTTCTTCTTTTTCTTCTTCTTCTTCTTCTCTTCTTCTTCTTCTTCTTCTTCTTCTTTTTTCTTCTTTTTCTTCTTTTTTTTCTTCTTCTTCCCTTTTTTCTTGTCCTTTTTCTTTTCTTTTCTTCTTCTTCTCTTCTTCTTTTTCTTCTTCTTCTTCTTCCTTCTTCTTTCTTCTTTTTCTTCTTCTTCTTCCCCTTCTTCTTTTTCCCTTTTTTTCTTCTTTCTTCTTCTTTTTCTTCTTTTTTCTTCTTTTTCTTCTTCTTCTTCTTCTTCCCTTTTTCCCTTTTTCTTCTTCCCTTTTTCTCTTCTTCTTCTTCTTCTTCTTTTTTTTCTTTTTTTCTTCCTTTTTTCTTTCTTCTTTTCTTCTTTTTCTTCTTCTTTTTTCCCTTTTTCTTTTTCTTCTTTTTCTTCTTCTTCTCTTCTTCTTCTTCTTCTTCTTCTTCTTTTTTCTTTTTCTTCTTCTTTTTTTTTCCCTTTTTCTTCTTCTTCTTCTCCCTTTTTTCTTCTTCTTCTTTCTTCTCTTCTTCTTCTTCTTCTTCTTCTCTTCTTTTTCTTCTTCTTTTTTCTTCTTCTTCTTTTTCCTTCTTTTTTCTTTTTTCTTCTTCTTCCTTTTTCTTTTCCCCTTTTTTTCTTCTTCTTTTT
>CAJHNH020000316.1:275000-291869 GCA_905116865.2 Candidula unifasciata
AATGCAGAAGCAGGCGAAAGGGGAAAAAAAAAAGTTTTTTTTCTAGTGGTTGGTGTATGAACACAGCGTGGCTGGTCGCTGCTTTCTTCTGTTGTTGTTGTGGTTTGGTTACATCACCGGCAGTAGGTCACGGTCAAAGTACGACCCAATCAACAGCATTGTCTTACGCGAGACACGCCGCCCCACGTGGTTCCAGACTCCGGGGTTTCCACTAAAGAAATGTCGAGGATGCGGCGAGGGATGGGGGGGGGGGGGGGGGATGTCATGAGACAGGTCGAGTGGTGCCGCGTCCAATCGCCAGGAGACGCTGACACCAGCCGGTGGTATCGATCGCCCCAGCCGGCGATGCCTTCCTTAAGATTGCGTGTGAGTGACCTAAGCCTGAATACTGAATTTTCCGTGTCACTTTCAACACGTAACATTGTTTTGTGGTAGGAGAAAAGGGGAGGTGGAAAGGGGGGGGGGGGGGGTGTGAAAGTCTGACCATCATCATTCGATCAGGTTACTGATCGACTGAGGTCAGGCCATTGACCGGATCATCGATGTTTTCGCGACACCATATGGCGGTCATTGTCGGCTTTGTGGTTAAGTCGATGCGAACGCTTCGTAATGCCTGTATGCCGGGTTCGATCCCAGCTGCGGGCCAGGCGCCTTGCGTTGGTTTCGACAGTGGTATCAAGAAAGCCGACCGTCCAGGGGCAATGGCAAACTACTGTACGTAAATTTGCCTAGAAAAGCCACACAAGAGCCAGGGGCTGTTGGGGTTGGTTCTGCAACGTCCTGCAAAGGATACGCAATTAACTATATGGCGGTCATTAATTTTAAACGAGGAGTTACTATGAGAAGAAAAGGGTCATCCAGTCTACCAGAAGTGGACAGAGTCTGACTAGAGATGACTACGACTTACTTGGCTTGACCGACATGGGCAGGTCAGTATACTACACACAAGGACAAGACATAACAAACTTAACAAGCATATGCACAAGCTTCTTCTAAGTAGTTCGCCATTGTGTTCTTTTGGGCTGTGTGTACAGAGTACAGAACATGCCCTGCGAGAATGTCCCTTCTACAGCCTATTGAGAAAGGAATACTGGCCCAGCGAGTCAATACTGCACTCAAAGTTGTATGAAACTAAAAGGAAACTTCTAAAAACAGTCAATTTTATCACGAGAAATTGTTTGTCGGTGTAAATCAGAAAGCGAACACAAGAACAAGAAGGAGGAGGAGGAGGAGGAGGAAGAGTTGTTATTGCTGAATTAATTTCTGGACCAGAACGTCAATCAGTCTATGCTCTTTTTTCGTTCATGCAACCAACATTATGCTTTTTAATACACACTGGCAATGAGACTGAGTTCGACACCATCAGTCAGTCAATCCATCAGTCTAGTCAGTCAATCCATCAGCCAATCCATCAGTCTAGTCAGCCAATCCATCAGTCTAGTCAGTCAATCCATCAGTCTAGTCAGCTAATCCATCAGTATAGTCAGTCAATCCATCAGTCTAGTCAGTCAATCCATCAGTCTAGTCAGTCAATCAATCAGTCTAGTCAGTCAATCCATCAGTCTAGTCAGTCAATCAATCAGTTTAGTCAGTCAATCCATCAGTCTAATCAGTCAATCAATCAGTCTAGTCAGTCAATCCATCAGTCTAGTCAGTTAATCAATGTCTAGTCAGTCAATCCATCAGTCTAGTCAGCCAATCCATCAGTCTAGTCAGTCAATCTATCAGTCTAGTCAGTCAATCCATCAGTCTAGTCAGTCAATCCATCAGTCTAGTCAGTCAATCCATCAGTCGAGTCAGTCAATCTATCAGTCTAGTCAGTCAATCAATCAGTCTAGTCAGTGAATCCATCAGTCTAGTCAGTCAATCAATCAGTCTAGTCAGTCAATCAATCAGTCTAGTCAGTCAATCAATCATTCTAGTCAGTCAATCCATCAGTCTAGTCAGTCAATCCATCAGTCTAGTCAGTCAATCAATCAGTCTAGTCAGTCAATCCATCAGTCTAGTCAGTCAATCCATCAGTCTAGTCAGTCAATCCATCAGTATAGTCAGTCAATCCATCAGTCTAGTCGGTCAATCCATCAGTCTAGTCAGCCAATCCATCAGTCTAGTCAGTCAATCCATCAGTCTAGTCAGTCAATCCATCAGTCTAGTCGGTCAATCCATCAGTCTAGTCAGTCAATCCATCAGTCTTGTCAGTCAATCCATCAGAATAGTCAGTCAATCCATCAGTATAGTCAGCCAATCCATCAGTCTAGTCAGTCAATCCATCAGTCTAGTCAGTCAATCCATCAGTCTAGTCAGTCAATCCATCAGTATAGTCAGTCAATCCATCAGCCTAGTCAGTCAATCCATCAGTCTAGTCAGTCAATCCATCAGTCTAGTCAGTCAATCCATCAGTCTAGTCAGTCAATCCATCAGTCTAGTCAGTCAATCCATCAGTCTAGTCAGTCAATCCATCAGTCTAGTCAGTCAATCAGTCTAGTCAGTCAATCCATCAGTCTAGTCAGTCAATCCATCAGTCTAGTCAGTCAATCCATCAGTCTAGTCAGTCAATCCATCAGTCGAGTCAGTCAATCCATCAGTCGAGTCAGTCAATCCATCAGTCTAGTCAGTCAATCCATCAGTCTAGTCAGTCAATCCATCAGTCGAGTCAGTCAATCTATCAGTCTAGTCAGTCAATCAATCAGTCTAGTCAGTGAATCCATCAGTCTAGTCAGTCAATCAATCAGTCTAGTCAGTCAATCAATCAGTCTAGTCAGTCAATCAATCATTCTAGTCAGTCAATCCATCAGTCTAATCAGTCAATCCATCAGTCTAGTCAGTCAATTAATCAGTCTAGTCAGTCAATCCATCAGTCTGGTCAGTCAATCCATCAGTATAGTCAGTCAATCCATCAGTCTAGTCAGTCAATCAGTCTAGTCAGTCAATCCATCAGTCTAGTCAGTCAATCCATCAGTCTAGTCAGTCAATCCATCAGTCTAGTCAGTCAATCCATCAGTCTAGTCGGTCAATCCATCAGTCTAGTCAGTCAATCCATCAGTCTAGTCAGTCAATCCATCAGTATAGTCAGTCAATCCATCAGTCGAGTTAGTCAATCCATCAGTCTAGTCAGTCAATCCATCAGTCGAGTCAGTCAATCCATCAGTCGAGTCAGTCAATCCATCAGTCTAGTCAGTCAATCCATCAGTCTAGTCAGCCAATCCATCAGCCTAGTCAGTCAATCCATCAGTATAGTCAGCCAATCCATCAGCCTAGTCAGTCAATCCATCAGTATAGTCAGTCAATCCATCAGTATAGTCAGTCAATCCATCAGTCTAGTCAGTCAATCCATCAGTCTAGTCAGTCAATCCATCAGTCTAGTCGGTCAATCCATCAGTCTAGTCAGTCAATCCATCAGTCTAGTCAGTCAATCCATCAGTATAGTCAGTCAATCCATCAGTCTGGTCAGCCAATCCATCAGTCTAGTCAGTCAATCCATCAGTCTAGTCAGTCAATCCATCAGTATAGTCAGTCAATCCATCAGTCTAGTCAGTCAATCCATCAGTCTAGTCAGCCAATCCATCAGCCTAGTCAGTCAATCCATCAGTATAGTCAGTCAATCCATCAGTCTAGTCAGTCAATCCATCAGTCTAGTCGGTCAATCCATCAGCCTAGTCAGTCAATCCATCAGTATAGTCAGTCAATCAATCATTCTAGTCAGTCAATCCATCAGTCTAGTCAGTCAATCCATCAGTCTAGTCAGTCAATCCATCAGTCTAGTCAGTCAATCCATCAGTCTAGTCAGTCAATCCATCAGTCTAGTCAGTCAATCAATCAGTATAGTCAGTCAATCCATCAGTTTAGTCAGTCAATCAATCAGTCTAGTCAGTCAATCAATCAGTCTAGTCAGTCAATCAATGTCTAGTCAGTCAATCCGTCAGTCTAGTCAGTTAATCAATGTCTAGTCACTCAATCCATCAGTCTAGTCAGTCAATCCATCAGTCTAGTCAGTCAATCCATCAGTCTAGTCAGTCAATCCATCAGTCTAGTCAGTCAATCCATCAGTCTAGTCAGTCAATCCATCAGCCTAGTCAGTCAATCCATCAGTATAGTCAATCAATCCATCAGTCTAGTCAGTCAATCCATCAGTCTAGTCGGTCAATCCATCAGTCTAGTCAGTCAATCCATCAGCCTAGTCAGTCAATCCATCAGTATAGTCAGTCAATCAATCATTCTAGTCAGTCAATCCATCAGTCTAGTCGGTCAATCCATCAGTCTAGTCAGTCAATCAATCAGTCTAGTCAGTCAATCAATCATTCTAGTCAGTCAATCCATCAGTCTAGTCAGTCAATCCATCAGTCTAGTCAACCAATCCATCAGCCTAGTAAGTCAATCCATCAGTCGAGTCAGTCAATCAATCAGTCTAGTCAGTCAATCCATCAGTCTAGTCAGTCAATCAATCAGTCTAGTCAGTCAATCCATCAGCCTAGTCAGTCAATCCATCAGTCTAGTCAGTCAATCAATCAGTCTAGTCAGTCAATCTATCAGTCTAGTCAGTCAATCCATCAGTCTAGTCAGTCAATCCATCAGTCTAGTCAGTCAATCCATCAGTCTAGTCAGTCAATCCATCAGTCTAGTCAGTCAATCCATCAGTATAGTCAGTCAATCCATCAGTCTAGTCAGTCAATCCATCAGTCTAGTCAGTCAATCCATCAGCATGTCTTTTACAGTTTACAGAAAGTCGCTCTCGGCAGCGCGCATCAAAAGCTCTCTTTCGGAAGCTAATTCTCCAGTCCTGTGTGCTCCTACCTAAGGTAGGAGCCCGTCCTAACACTAGGCGCGTCCACCAGGTGGCGGATGGTGGAAAGGCCTCAAGAGATAGAGGTTAGCCACCAATATATTAAATAAGTGACTGTAGACCAAAACAGGTGATGGTCATTCAGAGGAGGCGAGTTGGTTGACGGAACAGCTAACTCTATAAAATACCTTAAAACTCTACGACATGGCCATCAGCGGGTTAGAGGCGCCATAACCTCTTCCCCTGCTGCCTTGCAAGGTAAGTCGCTTTAGACAAAGGCGGAAGTTAAGGGGAAACCACAGCTGTATTATCTCTAGTAAATCATGCCTCAAAACACTACCATTTCAGATAACGACGTGAATGGGGATTCCACCTCGTCTAATCACCTCGTCCGACAGGGAGCATCATGTTCTACAGGTGATACCCGACCGTCATCCAGCTACTGTAAAAGAGGGAAAAGGGAACTTGTTGTGACCACTGGAAAGATCTGTGGAAGGAGGTATAGAGGAAGACAACGAGAGAAGATTCTTGATGGTCTTGTTGCATGGCATGGAGATGTGTCGGTACACAAACTGATACATGCTGAAGGTGATCGCAGATTGTGGAGAGGCATGATCGCCCACGCCAGTCGGCAAGGCACCAGATGATGATGATGTATGTATAACCAATGCATCTACACTGTCACATGTCCACCTTCGCAGAGGTTGGCATCTGCCTCGTTTTCCTGAAACTGCAGCTCATCCACTTGACAGCTCAAGCCCATGGCAGCTCATTTATTTGGTAGCTCATAAAACTTAACAGCTCATCAACTGACAGCTCATCCACTTAACAGCTCATTCACTTGACAGCTCAACCCCTTGACAGCTCATCCACTTGACAGCTCATTCACTTCACAGCTCATCCACTTGATTGCTCATTCACTTGACACCTCATTAACTTGACAACTCATTCACTTGACAACTCATTCACTTGCAGCTCATTCACTTTACAGCTTATCCACTTGACACTCATTCACCTGACAGCTCATCCACTTTACAGCCCATTCACTTGACAACTCATCCACTTGACAACTCATTCACTTGACAACTCATTCACTTGACAACTCATCCACTTGACAACTCATCCACTTGACAACTCATCCACTTGACAACTCATCCACTTGACAACTCACCCACTTGACAACTCATCCACTTGACAACTCATCCACTTGACAGCTCATCCACTTGACAACTCATGCAATTGACAACTCTTTCACTTGACAGCTCATTCACTTGACAGCTTATTCACTTGACAACTCATTCACTTGACAGCTCTTTCACTTGACAACTCATCCACTTGACAGCACATTCACTTGACAACTCATTCACTTGACAGCTCATCCACTTGTCAGCTCATCCACTTGACAACTCATCCACTTGACAGCTCATTCACTTGACAGCTCATTCACTTGACAGCTCATTCACTTGACAGCTCATTCACTTGACAGCTCATTCGCTGACAGCTCATTCACTGACAGCTCATCCACTGACAGCTCATCCACTTGACAGCTCATCCACTTGACAGCGTATCCACTTGACAGCTTTTCCACTTGACAGCTTATTTACTTGACAGTTTATCCACTTTACAGCTTATCCATTTGACAGCTCATCCACTTGGCAGCTTATTCACTTGACAGTTTATCCACTAGGCAGCTCATTGACAGTTTATCCACTTGACTGTTTATCCACTTGACAGTTTATCCACTTGGCAGCTCATCCACTTGACAGCTCATCCACTTGACAACTCATCCACTTGACAGCTCATTCACTTGACAGCTCATTCACTTGACAACTCATTCACTTGACAGCTCATTCACTTGACAGCTCATCCACTTGACAGCTCACCCACTTGACAGCTCATTCACTTGGCGGTTCATCCACTTGGATGGGAGGGACGCGAAATGAAGGAGGAGAGGGTGGCGAACAATAAGAATTAGGAAAGTTTGCAAATGTACCGGTAAGAATGCAATTAATATAATAACAGGCGCATTTAATTATAGACCAAGAACATAATCTGACCGTCCGGTTTAGAAATGGCAGCGTGAGGACGTGTTTGCGGCGACGATTTTATTCTAAAATTTTCACTTAATCGGTGTTTTTCTCTTGATAACAGAGTGCGATTATTACTAATTAATTGACGATGGATATTTTCTTGTTCGTGGATACAAGTATTATGTGGTTTAGGGGTGTTATAACGGAATTATTTCCACAAAATAGCCACGGCGGCGGCCGTGTCCTAATTCCGATAATGTAACCGCGTAGGAGCCACGCTCCCATTATAAACATGGGAGTCCACGGGTAAGACCCCAGTCTACTCTAGCAAAACAAGGTGCTAAAGTCGGAGGCAACCAGCCAGGAGGCACACCACAGCAATCAGGATGCCACGCACAAACGCAACAGGGAATATTTCTATATCTGCTAATAAGTTTGATTTCCACCATGAGACCCTCTCACGTTCACGTGGTTCGATTTACCGGCCTACGACAAGAAGAAAGAGTCCAGCTTCAAATACTCGAAGCCTCCCCCTCGTGCCCCGTAGAACCAGAAAAGCAGAAAATACAGCTAGCTTTAAAATAATGCACTGGAACGCGGAGGGAGTACATAACAAGAAATTAGAATTAGAAAACGTCTTGAACCAAGAGAGAAGATACATGTATGTTGCCTGCAAGAGACGTATCTCAAACAAGATATGGCCTTTAAGATCAGAGGCTACCAGTGTTTCCGATCTGACCGCAAAGACAGGAGAAAAGGTGGAATTCTTACCCTGGTCAAAAATAACATCCTTGCGGGCCGGATTGAAACATACATGGAAGGTGCTGAGTATCAAACTCTTGAGCTCAAGTTAGAAAATACAGATTTACATCTGACCAACTATTACTGTCCGAGCGACCGCCCTCAGGCACTGGATACTGTACTAATAAATGAAAAAATGATCATTTGTGGGGATTTTAATAGCCATTCCCAAAGTTGGGGCTACGATCATATGGACCAGAGAGGAGAGAAACTAGAGGACTGGCAGGATGAAAATAGGTTCATCCTCGTAAATAAGCCAACCGACCCACCAACCTTCTACTCTAGAGCATGGCATACCACCTCGACACCAGACCTAGCCTTTCACTCAGCAGACATGGAACTGAATGTTACCAGAACTGTTGGGAAGCAACTAGGAGGCAGTGACCACCGGCCAGTCTTTCTAACTATCGAAAGCCAGTCTGTAAGAGAGAGCAGCACACTGCCAAGGTGGAATTTTAAGAAGGCAGACTGGAAGTTATATCAGCTTCGCACAAATATTCTGCTGGAAAATCTTAACACAGATAACGACGTAGAAAAAGTAGTCCAAGAGTTGAGCAAACACATACTGCAGGCAGCCCTAGAAGCAGTTCCAAGAGGTGCGCGTAAACAATACAAACCGTACTGGAATTGCGATCTGGAGCAACTGCACAACAATATGGAAACAGAAAGAAAACAGGCTGAGACCAGACCTTGTCAAGAGCAGTTTAACAACTACCAACATTCAAAGGCCAAATTTCAAAGAGCCAAACTGCAGGCTAGACGGAGAAGCTGGCAGGAAAAGACAAAGTCCCTAAACTTTGAAAGAGACACAAGGAAGTTGTGGAGGTTAATTAAGCAAATTAATGATGAGAATACAGGGAGAAATGGTTATATTGCACTGTGCAAAGAGGGAGCCATCCTAACAAGAAAACAGGCAGCTGACCACTTTGCAGATTCCTTTGCAGAAGACAGCAACATTAATGTCAGCCCAGAGAAACAGCGAGAGGTTCAAGAAAACAAACAACATACAAGACAAAAAGATATAATTCCTGAGGCACTGGTGGCAGCATTTACATCCAGCGAGTTAGAATTAGCAATTTCAAAGCTGAGAATGGGAAAATCACATGGAACTGATGGAATCACCAACGAAATGATCAAGAACCTTGGAACAACTGCCAAAATAAAGCTGCTACAGATCTTTAATCATTGTCGGACAAGTGGCAAAGTTCCTCAAATATGGAGAGAAGCAATCACAATACCTCTGCTTAAACCAGGAAAGGACAGTTCTGATGCCTCCAGCTATAGACCGATCAGTCTTACCAGCTGCCTCTGTAAAACAATGGAACGTATGGTCAACCTTAGACTCCAATGGTACTTGGAAAGTGAAAACATTTTCACGCCGCAGCAGGCAGGATTTAGACAGTGCTACTCCACAGAAGACCAGACAACTTACCTTTCACAAGAAATTGAGGATGCCTTCCAGGAAAAGAAGCTAGTGCTAACGGCATGGATAGATCTGAAGAAAGCCTTTGACAAGGTCTGGAAAGAAGGTCTACTGAAGAAACTGAGAGACTGCAGGGTGAATGGGAGTATGTACAAATGGGTCAAAGCATACTTGTATAACAGAAGATCCCGAGTACAGATAGATGGACTTAGGAGCAAGAAAGTTATGCTGCGCCATGGCGTCCCACAAGGAGGTGTCCTGTCCCCCACACTCTTCCTAGTCTATATCAACGACCTGCTTTCTGAACTACCCCATGGAATTAAAGCTGCAATGTATGCTGATGACTTGGTACTCTGGTGTACAAATGAAAATGCGACAGTGGCCACCAGACTGCTACAAAGAGCCATAGATGCAATGGCTAAATGGGCCGACAAATGGTGTGTCAGCATCAACATAGGCAAATGCAGCACCACTCTCTTTACCCTTTCTCCTAAACAAAAATCAGGCGCCATGCACATAAATGGAGTACCCCTGAGAGAGGATAAGGAGCCCACATACCTCGGCGTAACGTTTGATGATAGATTAACATGGAGAAAACACATCAACAAGGCAGCAACCAAAGCCAGAAGGAAGGTAGCCATTCTGAGAAAACTAAGTGGAACCACATGGGGTGCTAGCGGGAAAATACTTAGAAAAGTTTACCAACAAAGTGTTCGACCACATCTTGAATACGGATCAACAGCATGGAGTTCGGCATCAAAAACCACATTGCAAGAATTAGACAAAGTGCAAAATCAAGCACTCAGAGTTACCACAGGCAGTATGAAATCAACACCTATAGCTGTGATGGAGAAAATGGGGATGACCCAAGCACTAAGTGAACGCAGAGACACCAAGATGCTTTTACAAGCAGAAAAGTTTCTTAGTATGCCCAGTCACCCTATGAATGAAAGATTCAAAAATTTAGCTTTGGGACGACTAAAGAGAAGTAGTTTTATCCACCAGGCCAAACGGCTCGGTAGACAAACCACTGATTTACCTGCAACTGATAGATCCTTAAATGCTGTCCCAGAACGGACCCCCTGGAGAGAGGAGTATAAGTTTCCAATACACATCAAGACTGAAGTGAAAGGGGTATTTGACAAGGAAGAACAAAACAGTGTGCAGCGCAAAACAGCCACCCTCAGTTTACTTGATGATGAATACCCGCAGAACCTTTGGGTCCGTGTTTACACAGATGGGTCAGCAGAAAGCGCAGTTAGAAACGGAGGTGCGGGAGTGTACATTGAGTATCCTAATAATACCAGGGATACAGCCAAATTACCAACGGGAAAGCACTGTCACAACTATGATGCAGAAGTTCAAGCCATCAAGATAGGGGTAGAGAAACTACTAAATACAGGGTATTTTTCACAACCAGTGGTATTCCTGACAGATGCAAAAGCAGTACTTCAGTCACTCCAGTCTGGAAAATTACCAAGCATACGGACACTGTTATCCGAACTAGGCAACCGCTGTAAATTAGTAATGCAGTGGATACCTTCCCACTGTGGAGTTCCCGGAAACGAAAAAGCTGATAAACTAGCTAAGGAAGGTGCAACTGAAGAACAACCTGACATACCAGTCTCTTATCAACAGAAGAAGAGAATGATCAAATCAATCAGAATGCCACCGAAACTGGCACAAGATGATTACCATATTATGGACAGACCAGAGCAAGTTATTATCCTTCGCCTTAGAACAGGGCACAATAGACTTCGCTCCCACATGTACAACAAATTTAAGATTGGCCAATCGGCCATGTGTACTTGTGGACTGGCACCTGAAACAACAGATCACATCCTTCAAGACTGTCCCATATTCAACGCTTTCAGGCAAAACATTTGGCCAAAAGAGACACTTGTGGAAGTCAAACTTTACGGGCCGCTTAGTGAATTACAAAAGACAGTGAAATTCATACAAGAGACGGCTTTGCAGATATAGACAATTTATTTCATGCGAACGAAAGAAGAAGAAGAAGACAATCTGACCAAAACGTAACTCCATACTTTCTGTTTCACTTGTTGCGGAATCTATTGTTCTGCTCTTTTTTAATCATATTTTGTTATGTTGGGGGGAAGGGCCTTGCCATATACTCTACCGAGGATTGAGGGTATTGCTATATACTCGGGGGAAAAAAAAGGGGGGGGGGGGGGTGTCTTGCCATATACTCATGGGGAAAGGGCGTAGAGTTTTGTAATGTATACTCAAGAGGGAAAGAGGCGTGGGGGGTCTTGCCATGTATTCAAGAGGGGAGGGGTGTATTGCCATGTACTCAAGAGAGTGCGACCTGAAAGAAAAGGTAGCAGACCACTGCTGTAAAGGAGCACTACGGCGCGCAACACGACGCTGAAGTTCACACAGAAAACGTCTGTTCCTCCAGTTGTCCCATTCTCTGGATCCTGGTAACACTAGAGAGTTCACTAACCTGCCTTATCTCAACATTATCAGACGGTTTATTTACTCATCTCCCCTGGGTCGGTTGCTGCCCTTGCTTGTTTACTAATCTTTGCGTCAGTTCATCAAAAAATATGGAAAACAGCAGATTCACACATCCGGGTTTCTCTCATTAGGACAGCGGTTCTGAAACTGTGGGTCATTTGACCCACAAAAGGGTCTCATTACGACAGCGGTTCTCGGCATGTGGGTCGCGACCCTTTTGTGAGTCGAAAGACTCTTTCACAGGGGTCACCAAAGAGCACCAGAAAACACATATTGACTCAAGTTATGAAGTAGCAACGAAAAAAAAATTGTTTGGTTGGGAGGTCATAGAGCGCCGAGGTCCATGATAATGTTTTGTATTCTTCAGTGATTTGGACGCAACAGAGAGGTGGTTTCGTTCAGTAGAACGAGGTGGTAGAGGCAGACCAAGAGAGATTATGCAGGATGGGTTGAAATGACGACCTGGAGGAATATCATCAAGAGAGCTGTCCCAGGGATCGAGATTTGAGGAAATGCATGAGCGCCTAGGCCAACTGGCAGGGTGCATAATATGATAATTCTTCAGTAAAGAAGTACAGTTCGGGGATTATTATTTTCACACACTCTCTCACACACACATTAATGTTACACCCGGCAAACATAAGCCCTACACCTCCAAACAGATCATGTCTCAGCGAACTTTGACCGATGTCCTATCTTTTGTTTTTTTAAAGCTTTTTTTTTTAAAGTTCGGTATTGTTTGTTTGTTTGTCTAGAACATGTTTTCTGTTCGACGCTCCCCCGCCCTTATTTTTCTTCTTCCCTGTGCGTTTTTCTAATTGGTCTCCCTCTAATCTTTTGACCCTGCTGACATTTTATTTATATTGCTATCTGCTTTACTCAGTATGTGTTTTGTCCAGCGGCAGCATCTCTTTATCGCCTTCTGATTCACCGGAACTTGTTCTCGCCCAAATCTTTACATCTATAGTTATTCTTCTTCGCGTTCACCAGCTGTAAACTCTGGCAAAAAGTTCTGGTTGTTCATCCACTTCTGGACTACAGTCCTGTTCCAGAACCAGAGTGCTGCGTGTGCATCCGTTTTACATATCTGACTCATTTGTATGCAGACTGCTGGTTCCTTGCCTCTCATGCAGATGCACTCCAACTTCGAAGGAAGCTGTCAATTAGTCGACTCTTACGACATGCTTTTGAGTAGGCAGTGGTTTTATTCTTGTTTTTCCTATAATAGGGGCCATGGAACCCACAAGGGGAACACATCCTTAATTATGTCGGACCATTCAATTCCCTATATTATGTGCAATCACTAAAGAGGAATGAAGCAGATAAAGTTTATCAACAATCCCAGATGCTATCGACTGACCGAATACCAGGGAGGCAGTTAAAACACAACTAACAAGAAAACCACAACCTTTAGCAAGTTCAAGATCACACTTTTTTATTATTATTATTAGCAACAAACCTGTCACAACATCCAAAATGTACAAGCAAACATGGAACAAACCACTGACAAGTGTGATCAACCTCGTTCTCCCTGAACAAAAATAAATGACTACATATTAAAGTGTTATGATGTAGGAGGCGTGGGAATGGACTGCAGTAGTAAATAAATGGCGAGGCGCACACGCCATTTGGAGGGGACAGGTTCGATTCCCATCACGGTAACTAAGCTTTCCAATTTTATGTTGTCTAGTGCGTCCTTCTATCTTTGTGCTTCTTTCTATGAGTGCCAGTTAGTACGATATTTGTTTGTTTTATATATATATATATATATATATATATATATATATATATATATATATATATATATATATATATATATATATATATAAACAGTAAATTGCCACTCGCTCAGGTGTATTAGGCTAGAGCTTTGTTTTGTAGGCCAAATATCACTCGGTGGTTGTGATCAACATCACGCCGGCCGCCTTAACCTTCCAGTTAAGCTGGTACCCATTTAAGGCTGGGACGACTTAGGAGCCAAGGTCATCTGTGGATTAAGTTGGGCTCTGTTCCGATTTGTTCCAGACCAGGTTTGTACAATTATTGTCAGAACAGTGGTTTCCCAAACGAACTGTGACAAATGTCGGTTTCCAGAACCAGGTCTTTATTTTTAAATGGCCTCGGATCCCAGGTCGACCACACCTAAAATGGGTACATTAAAACATCCTGGAAAGTAAAAGCAACTTGCGTGATGTTAACATCATCGCCTATCAAGGACTGACCGGCCTACATACATTCGAGTCTAACACTCTTGCGAAACGCGTAAAAAAAAGGTCCTTTTTATTGTTTCAACATTCCGTAACACTGCGTGTCGTTGGGTCACCAGTTACTGCTGACTGACCAGCTTCCTCCACCACTCAAGGTCAGAGGCGGTGGACGCGTCAAGTTTGCCTGCCTAAGGCATGTCCAGTTAGTCAAGATCTGTGTCCAGTCTCCCTTGGTCTGCCTCTTCGCCTCTACCGAGCATGCAGTATTGTTTTTGAGAGGCCGTTAGATCTCATTCGATGTCCGCACCGTTGTTTTTCCCACCTTTTCACTGTAGTTAAAAGAAGTTCACACAGTTGCCAGTGTGCTGGATTACAATACGACAAACTTCGCCTTTTTCTCCCTTCTGCTTTGTGCGAGTGATTGATTACCCGTATCATTCTATCTATTAAAAACTCCCGATAAGTCGGTGAGATTACCACCAACATTTATCATGAAAAAAACGACCTTCTGTGGGTGGGATTAACCAACATTTTATGAATAGCAATTTCTGTGTGTGGGTGGAATTATCTTTAACAGCTTATCCATAAAACCCTATATGTTCTTTCAGGGGACAATTTTACAAACCAAATTTGACCCCCCCCCCCCCCCCCTCTTGCAAAAAAAAAAAAAAAAAAAAAAATCCACTATCTTCTTTTTTTCTGCTATACTAGACACATCCAGAGAGTAAAAAAATCACCGAGCGGGTACTAAAAGGGGAAACAGAAGAATTGAGGAAGAGGATGTTCAAAATTAACCATATCATAAACGTAGCTGCTTCGGGATACGTCAGTTAAGGGATTTTGTATATATTAGTATGGTTTTGTTTGATTTTATATATGTGCTGTTGAAGTCTCTGTAGCCGCAATATTCACTTTTCGTCTGTTTGTTATATTGTTTAGCTCGCTAATCTACTTTTCGTTCAGTTGTATATATTTCCCAAATGAACCCCAACACGAAATTTGGTGTCAGAAGCCGTATCTTTTCATCCTCTGTGGAGATTTCCGGAGAAACAATTGAGGGGAAATAAGAATGCAGCCCCTGAAGCCAGAAGAATCCTCGGTCGGTAGGCTGGTTGATGATCACGACTTCACATTTGGTGCACAGCAGTTCACTACTCTATACTACTTAAAAGAAGCAATCACACGGTTAAGAACGCAGTCTCTCCTGCGGGAGACCCCGGTTCGAATCACCAGTACGGCTGTGAATTTTTTTCCGTTTGTAAAAGGAGGAAAAAAAAAAGGGGGGGGGGGGGGGGGTTAATAAAATCTTAACTTGCACAGTCCGTAACGGCAGCACTAACCATACGATCCTCAATCCTCCGGCTCATAGAACCCTCCTTTTCCAACATGCACAGGTGCATTAACTGGTGCCTGCGCAGATTAGAAACTAATGTAGAAACTTTGGGAGAGAACTAAACAGGCCCCAGTGGACCAAGAGTGAGCAAAAGACTCTGGCGTTGGATAGGACACACACTGAGAAAACAGCATAACTAGAATGTCATTTTATTGGAACCCATAGAGGCATAGGAATAAAGGAAGGCAAAAAAAAAAAAAAAAAAAACAAAAACATGGAGAAGAGAGCTGGAGAATGGAGTTAGAAAGATGGGGAGGACATGGGGGAGAGCTCCATGCAATGGTGAAGGATATAACGACTTGGCGTGAGTTGGTTGAGCGCCTATGCTCCATTGGGGGTATAGAAAGGCAGAAGAAGAAAGAAGACAGGTGGTAAATACAGGTAGTTGAAACAAATCCTTCAGAGCCAGCTGCAGACACACGTCCTGGTTGTAACCAACTCACAAGGCGACAGGCAGCTCTCTGTGATCTTCCCCCACCTACTTTGGGCTGCCGGTTGTTTTCGTAACACATTCAGGTTTGCAGGTCTACCGAGTTGTGCCGCTGCAGAGGGCGCCTAACTGCACCACGGGTGACTAAAAAAAAAACAACCACCCGCTTTTCGCTAATTTCTTCAGAAAGAACGAGATAAAGTGAGCTTTGCAAAGTTTTAGGGGATAAAATTTGTCAGCATAAACAGGAAGCATTTTCTTATGAATGTCCTTTGGCAGGCAGCCCTTTTGCCCAAAAAGAATGCACAACAGACCGTTTGCTTTTTTTAGTGTACACTTCATAAGTATAGTCGCCATTTTGTTAGTGCTGCGAATCCGCATGCAACACCTAGCACCACTAACGAAAGGAGATATAAAGCTCGATGTTGCTGTCACCTAATGACATCTTTAGAAACCACCAGCTACATTTTCCTGCCATCCCATAACCATCTGTGACTGACAAAATAAAAAGTTAAATTTTTATAGGAAGCAAAACTTACAGCCGTTTTTAGTACTGTATTCAAAAGAGGCAGCAATCCGTTACAAGCCATTTGTACAGAAAGCAACAATGCCAACTGGGCTTAAAGCGAGGGCTCTTCACATTGCAATACACTATTTTACACAAGAAGGGGAGAGGTCCTATGGCACCATGCTGGCCTATTCAATAAAGTTTACTCAGGGACCAGAAAGTTTAAAATTGGGATCGTGGCAGACCAGAGAACCTCGCCCCCAAAAAAGAACAATCATTAGGACAATACAACTTGTGAGGATCCGCGGGCCAATTGCTAGGCCTCGGCCCGCCAGTTTCTATAGCCCAGACAGAGTGAAAAGACCCCATAGGACTGTGAGGTGTGTTTGTTGGGGGCGCAGATAAGGAAGCAAGGAGTGTGTGTATGGGTTGGTGTGGGGGGGGGGGGAGTTGCTTAGCTACAAAGGGGGTAGGTGAAGATGTGGGCATAGGCAGTAAAAGGGCATTGTGGTGGTGCTGATTTAGTCAGCAGGACAACTTCTTGTACTAACAGCCATAGTACTAAACTATCTTAGCTCTAACTTCATTGTACTAAGTATCAGAATTAACAAGTAGTAGTACCAAACTTCTTAGGACTAACAAGTCATAGAAACAACAGTCTTAGTACTACCAAGTCATAGTACCAACAGTCTTAGTACTACCAAAGTTCATAGTACCAACAATCCCAGGACTAACAAGTCATAGTACCAACAGTCCAGGACTAACAAGTCATAGTACCCACAATCCCAGGACTAACAAATTATGGTATTAAGAAGT
>CAJHNH020000317.1:0-42500 GCA_905116865.2 Candidula unifasciata
CCTACACCTGTCTGAAACCCTTTGTTTTATGTAACTATTTTGTATTTAATTTTAATCCCTTTATGGTAATTTGGTGGGGGGTTTTTGTAGCAGCTTTTTAAATGCAATGGTACGGTTGTTGGAGCATAGTTTCACATTTCCTATCTTCGGTAGAGGGATCTAGATGGTTCTTTTCAATGCTTTAGGCCAAATGCCACTGTTTCAGATCTTCGTGCACAGTGCATGGTAGATTCGGACGCTTGCCTTTCCTTCTTGAATTAGTTCTGCTGATTTGTCGTCGCAACCTGGTGACTTTTATTTCTTAAGGCTGTGTATTGCTGATCGTTCCTCATTAGATAAAGGCTCTGGTTCTTTTTCATAACTTTCATAAAGTTTTTTTTTCAATTGCTTGTCAGATCCTCATGCATTTCTCTACAGTATTCCTTCCCTATTTCTAATAAGTCTTTGGTTTCCGTTAATGTGTTACCGTTTTTATCACTTATTACATCAAAAGAAGGCCTGCATTCGTCCTTTAGTGTTTCAATTTCTTTAAACATATCTCTGTCTCTTCCTAGCATCCGGAGTTAATACTATTACAGGTATTTATAATAAACTGTTTTTTTTAAAAATCTCCTTTCATAGCTCTTCTGATTTCTTTTGTGTAGCTCTTATATGCATGGCTATTTGTTTCTGTTTCTACTTGCTTTAAATTGCTTCTTTCTTCTATCAGCTTACACGTTTTTTTATCTGTAATGTAAATGTTTCTTGTGTCGTTTTTTTAGGAATCATGTTTTGAGCAGTTGTGATGATCATGTCAACATGCCAACTCATCAGGTGTCATATCCTCCTGCACTGCTACGAGTGCCTCAAATTTGTTTTCAACCTCAATGCTGTAACAATTTGGCAAATTACTCAAATCAGAACGTTTTGGCTTAGCCTTTTTCAACACTTTTTTCAGTTTTATTTTAAACTCTGCAACAAGAAGTTTGTGATCAGTGTTACAGTCAGCTCCCAGTGGAGTGGGTCTTTGCAGAGATGTTCCATACATGTCCTCCATATTTTGTTGAATAAAATAAAATCATAAAGACAATCAAATGAGTTTCCTGCTATTTCCAATCTGGTGAAGGCCAGAGATGTAGAGCCTTCTTGGGGTTGTCTAAAAAAAGTTTAGTGTGTTGGTAATACATAGATAGGCTTTTTGGTACAGAAGGCGATCGAGTCTCTCGCCGCCCTCATTTCGTCTCCTATGCCAATAGGGCCTCTGGTACTATTTCATCTTCCTACTATTTCTACCTCCACCAATGTGTTGCAGACAAAATCCCCATATGATGATTATGATATCGCTTGGGTTCTACCCTGTCTAACTAATGATTCGAGTCGCTGATTCGGATTATATCCAAGAAGTGATAAAAGAAGCTTTTCTTGTCATCAGAAAAACAGTACCCCGCGCAACCCACTCTTTTTCCTTTCCTGAATAAACAAGTGTATCTCTGTTTGAGTCACAAAATGGCCCTTGACCAGACCCATCTATGTTCAGAAATTCCTGGCATATCTATTTCATTCCTTTCTAATTCTCTGCCAACTATGCTAAGTTTTCCCTGATACATGCTCCTAACATTCCATGTTCCTAACTTTAAAGTTTTCCTTAGAGCGGTGACAGAGTTTTCTGTTGTAGTACCGTCAGGCTTAAAGCCGTCATCACAACTACCCTTACTTGCTCTGTCATCGTTCTCTTCCCCAGTTCCTGTTTGTGATCTGCCTGGCCTGGGAGCCTCACCATCAGATCTTTGAGTTTTATTTTTGGCTTCCATTATGAGTTTCTTGGGATAGTAATGTGGTAGTTTCCCGTTGCTTTCCACATCCACATGGCTTTAGACTACGTTCTCGGCCTTCAGTAACCTTTTCGATTGCTAAAGTAAGTGAGTGCCCCGTTCTGTAATGCTCCTGCTAACAGCAGTGAGCACCCCAGAGGTGTCCACTTATCCCGGCGGGTACTCGGTCCTCTTAGCTGCGTTGGCCACTCCACAGTGTGTTTACCATCCTCTACCGCGTGGAGATGCAGTTGGGGTTTTCCCTTCATTGAGTCTTGAGACCAGAATGGCATTTCCCAAAACTCTCCAGTACTTTCAGAGGACGAAATGGTAATAAAGTATATTAATGAGATATCGTCTTCTCGTACCACCTGTGTCTACTTAGAGTGTCAATCATGTCTTCAATAAGAACAACCCGCTAGAAACCAGCTAAGACACGGAGGAGACAATACCACACTAATCAAAAATCAAATTGTCTACACAAGAAGCCACAAATAGTTTGCCTGCTAATTTCAACCACTCTAACATCCCATGACGGCTAATTTGGCAGCCAAACATTTCTGTTCATCCGTCTTCTAGGGCAGAGCTGTCCAGACTGTATGTCACGACAGACATGGGAACTTCAAATAAAGGTGATAAAAATTACACGGACAGTGTCAGTGTCTTGTAACCTGTCAGTGTTGTTGTTAAGGATTAGGCACTAGCATCACAGTGGAGACAAACACGGTGGCATTATTTTTGTTGTTGTTGACATGTACCAAAAGGGAGCAGCGTTGTTTATCATTATCATCATCATCAAGTGCCTTGCCAGTTGCCATAGGCGTTTATGCGTCGCCACAGATCTCGGTCTTTGGTGTTCTGGATTCATTCTACTGATGATATTCCTCCATGCCACTGTCTTAAACCATCCACTATCATTTCTCTTGGTCTGCCTCTGCCTCTTCTATCAGTGATCGTTCCAGTCGTCACAATATTTTCCAGTGCTCCTGTTCTAATTACATGACCAAAGTTCTTTGTTTCCTTCTCATTGTTTTCATGTTTTCATTTACAAAGGAAGTGAGCAAACTAGACAATCACACTTTTAAGGTTTTCATTTAAAACCCCCTCGTTTTAGTGCGTCGGCTGCAGTATAAACATGTGTCTACCGAACGTAATGTCCGTATGTGTCAGTATGTGTCAGTATGTGCCCGTATGTGTCCGTATGTGTCCGCATGTGTCCGTGCGTGTGTTTATGTGTCCGTATATGTCCGTATGTGTCCGTATGTGTCCGTATGTGTCCGTATGTGTCTTTATGTGTCCGTATATGTCCGTATGTGTCCGTATATGTCCGTATGTGTCCGTATGTGTCCGCATGTGTCCGTGTGCGTCCGTATCTCGTATAAACTTATACTTTGCCAGAAACAGGAAAAAGTAAAGGACCCTTTTTTTAAACCTTCAGGCAAATTAGGTATATAGGGGTAGACCTATATTTCATAGACCAACCTGTGCTTAGTGGGTGATGCTGTCAACATAAGACCGGCCACCTTTACCTCCCATATCGCTGAGTCGACATGGGAGCCAAGGTCATTTTCGAAATGATCCTGTTCCGGCAGGGCCTGAACCTACGACTTTCCGAAGTGCAGGCGAGCGTCTAGCCGCTGCACCACCTAACCGCTGCACCACCTAGCCGCTGCACCACCTAACCGCTGCACCACCTAACCGCTGCACCACCTAACCGCTGCACCACCTAACCGCTGCACCACGGCAGTGTGGCAGTAGACATGATTAATGAATTTGTCGCGACATTGTGCTTGCGTAAAAGAACATAAAACCAAAAGAAAAGTAGAACCAGTCATCTGAACATCTTTATTAACACAAAAGATAATTTAACGTTGCGGCTAGAAAACCTTCATCAGTATATTACGAGAATAGCACATACAGATATAAACAAGAATACACATAATACTACGTTAACATGAACCTCACCTCTCCACCCTAACCGTCATCAAAAGTTTTGAAAGCTCTGTTCTAGAGACTGTTTATATAACGATTACTGGCTACATCCGCCACATTTCCTACCTCTGTCCGAATCATTTTGCTCTCTCTCTCTCTCTCTCTCTCTCTCTCTCTCTCTCTCTCTCTCTCTCTCTCTCTCTCTCTCTCTGTGTGTGTGTGTGTGTGTGTGTGTGTGTGTGTGTAATTAGGAGCTAAAACCATTCGGGTATTTAATAGCACAGCTACTGTTTTTGTAACCACACCAGCGTCATTGATTTCCCACAGGAAGCTTCTCGTCACTTTTAAAATCCCTTCCATCGATCATACGTGCCCTGCAATCCCACTTTGTGCGACTTAAGTCCTGAAAGCTTCCGAGCCGCTTCATTCTATATCATTTTATGTTAACATTTCATCTTTTCAATAGACTGGAGTTTATTGACAGCTGCAGTATGTTGACAATGCAGTACATACATGATGTTTAGGATACTTTGCCAGCCTAGTCCCGATCTCAGAACATCGACTGACCAAACGGTTAAGAACGCACGGTTCCCATGGTGCGGACCCAGGTTCGAATCCTCGGCAAGGTTGTTAATTTATTTTTCTGTCGGATGTCAGAATCAAATCCTAGCCTGCAACGTCCGCGGGGACAGCACTAGACATGCGACCCTTAATCCTCAGTCTCAACTACTCCTGTGGCTCAACCGTCAATGGCGAATGTAGGCAGTAAGGGCAGTATATCTGTAAATTCTGATCCTAACCAGCATCACAAGAAGTAGGGGGTTCAAGCCATTTAAGCCCCCTAACACCCAACCCCCCCCCCCCCCTTCTACCCCTTCTTTCACAATTGTTTCGGACAGGGAAGGGCGGGAAGAAACTTTGTTTAACAGGGCTAGGCTCTCAACCAAGCGTGTACTTTGTTCAGTATTTGAGTATTTTATAACTCCTTCCTTCCTTCCTTCCTTCCTTCCTTCCTTCCTTCCTTCCTTCCTTCCTTCCTTCCTTCCTTCCTTCCTTCTTCCTTCCTTCCCTTCCTTCCTTCCTTCCTTCCTTCCTTCCTTCCTTCCTTCCTTCCTTCCTTCCTTCCTTCCTTCCTTCCTTCCTTCCTTCCTTCCTTCCTTCCTTCCTTCCTTCTCCTTCCTTCCTTCCTTCCTTCCTTCCTTCCTTCCTTCCTTCCTTCCTTCCTTCCTTCCTTTCCTTCCTTCCTTCCTCCTTCCTTCCTTCCTTCCTTCCTTCCTTCCTTCCTTCCTTCCTTCCTTCCTTCCTTCCTTCCTTCCTTCCTTCTTTCACTCCTTCCTTCCTTCCTTCCTTCCTTCCTTCCCCTCCCTTCCTTCCTCTTCCTTCCTTCCTTCCTTCCTTCCTTCCTTCCTTCCTTCCTTCCTTCCTTCCTTCCTTCCTTCCTTCCTTCCTTCCTTCATTCCTTCCTTCCTTCCTTTCCTTCCTTCCTTCCTTCCTTCCTTCCTTCCTTCCTTCCTTCCTTCCTTCCTTCCTTCCTTCCTTCCTTCCTTCCTTCCTTCCTTCCTTCTTCCTTCCTTCCTTCTTCCTTCCTTCCTTTTTCCTTCCTTCCTTTTTCCTTTCTTCCTTCTTCCTTTCTTCCTTCCTTCCTTCCTTTCCTTCTTCCTTCCTTCCTTCCTTCCTTCCTTCCTTCCTTCCTTCCTTCCTTCCTTTCCTTCCTTCCTTCCTTCCTTCCTTCCTTCCCCTTCCTTCCTTCCTTCCTTCCTTCCTTCCTTCCTTCCTTCCTTCCTTCCTTCCTTCCTTCCTTCCTTCTTCCTTCCTTCCTTCCTTCCTTCCTTCCTTCCTTCCTTCCTTCCTTCCTTCCTTCCTTCCTTCCTTCCTTTCTTCCTTCCTATCTTCCTTCCTTCCTTCCTTCCTTCCTTCCTTCCTTCCCTCCTTCCTCCCTTTCTCTTCCTTCCTTCCCTTCCTTCCTTTCCTTCTTTTCCTTCTTTCTTTTTCCTTTCTTCTTTCTTTCTTTCTTCTTTCTTTCTTTCTTTCTTTCTTGTTTTCTTTCTCTTCTTTCTTTCTTTTCTTTCTTTCTTTTCTTTCTTTTTTCTTCTTTCTTTCTTTTTCTTTCTTTTTCTTTTCTCTTTCTTTCTTTCTTTCTTTCTCTTCTTTTCTTTCTTTCTTTCTTCTTTCTTTCTTTCGTTCTTTCCTTTTCTTTCTTCTTTCCTTTCTTTCCTTCTTTTTCTTTCTTTGTTTTCTTTGTTTGTTTGTTTTGTTTGTTTGTTTGTTTTCTTTTGTTTCTTTCTTTCTTCTTTCTTCTTTCTTTTCTTTTCTTTCTTTCTTTCTTTCTTTTCTTTCTTTCTTTCTTTCTTTCTATCTTTCTTTCTTTTTTCTTCCTGTCTGTCTGTCTGTCTGTCTGTCTGTCTGTCTGTCTGTCTGTCTGTCTGTCTGTCTGTCTGTCTGTCTGTCTGTCTGTCTGTCTGTCTGTCTGTCCTGTCTGTCTGTCCTGTCTGTCTGTCCTGTCTGTCTGTCTGTCCAGTCAGTCTGTCTGTCTGTCTGTCTGTCTGTCTGTCTGTCTGTCTGTCTGTCTGTCTGTCTGTCTGTCTGTCTGTCTGTCTGTCTGTCTGTCTGTCTGTCTGTCTGTCTGTCTGTCTGTCTGTCTGTCTGTCTGTCTTTCCTTCCTTCCTTCCTTGTGCTTCCTTCTTCTTCTTCCTTCTTCTTCTTCTTCTTCTTCTTCTTCTTCTTCTTCTTCTTCTTCTTCTTCTTCTTCTTCTTCTTCTTATTATTATTATTATTATTATTATTATTATTATTATTATTATTATTATTATTATTATTATTATTATTCACGTTCACTAGCTGTAAACTTCGACAGAAAATTCTGGATGTTCGTCCACCTCTGCACTTTAGTCTTGTTCCAGAACCTGTGTGTTAAGTTCACATCAGTTTAACAGATCTGACTTATTTGTATGCAGACTGTTGTTTCATGCTTCTTAGGCAAATGCACTCCGACTTCAAAGCAAGCTCCCAGTGAGTGAACTGCTGCTTGAGGCTTTTGGGTAGGCAGTGGGTCTGTAATAGAGCCAGAGGCCGATCACGGAGAAAATGGACCGAAGAAATATCAGACGCTGAAAAGTACTTCCTGAGACCTCTTCCTTTCCTGAGGCTGTTCTTGTTTTCCCCAACTATAGGACCCTGGAACTCACATAAGTTGCAAATAATATGTTAAAAAGGTGTTATTATTATTATTGGGTGTCGTTGTGACGTTGGTGGCTAGACACCCAGGAACAACATCACGAAGATTGGGTTTCAAGACATACAAATATGGGCTAGTAATAATTAAGATGCCAAATTTTAACACCAAAAAGTTCTGATCAATTATAAAATGTGAGAAAACACACGACAGCATGGCTGGAAGACACGAGGAGGAGATAATTATACATCATCCTTGCTTACGCCCAAGAAAGCTGATTTTAAAAATCTGACAGGTTTGGGGGGGGGGGGAGGGGGGAGGAAAAGAGGGGGGGGGGGGTTTGCGCTCATAATGGTAGACCATTATTTTATAGACCAGTCAGCACTTGGTTCCGACACAGTGCCAGATTGTGAGACCAACTAACGACAGACTGATGTATTAAAATGCAAGACAACACTATGGACGCCGTATTAAGCTTAGGTACCCTTCGTAAGCGTCTGTCGCTTAGGCGTTGCGAAAGCGCTTCGAAATGCCGGGGTGCCGGGTTCGATCCCAGCTGCGAAAGATTTATCTTGCGTTGGTTTCGACAGTGGTACCGAGAGCTGACCCTTTAGGAGCGGTGGCAAACTACTCAATGTAAAATTTACTTGAAAAACCACAACAGCCAAAAATGGCTGGGGTTGGTTCTGCAGCATCCTGTATAGGATACGCAACTAACTTTCTTTTTGTTAACCTTGAGTTCCCTCTTTCCGGAAATGTGGTGGAGGGACGGGGGGGGGGGGGGGGGGGGGCGGCAATCTATGGTTCATATCAAAAGTATGGCGACCATCGTGCTTATCACCCTTGATAACCTTAACAACAATACCGACTGGTTAAAACACACTGGCATGGTTACTGTAATGTTTATAGCACTTTTAAAGTTTTTATTTAAAGTTCCCGAATAAAAACAAATACTTATAGAATGTGCACACTTAAACAAGGCTTTAACACCTCCTTTCCCCAGTGTTTTCTCTGTGTCGACGCTCTGGGACTCCACATTAGAGACAGACTCGCATACTAACCGTTAACCCAGGCGTTACTGATTACATGAAGCATGAAAGCTGCCACGGATTGATCGATACAGATGAGCTGGACACAGCTGCAGATGGGAGATCAAAAGCGTCTGGGACGAATATAGGCACTCACGCTGGAGATTACATAGCGCGGGGCTTCTCACACTGTACAAATGATAGACCCCACTATCTATTTTTAACAGATGACATTATTCTCGAAATCAGTTATGTAGCAGTTATAGGTGTCCCAGTTATAACTCCTTTAAAATAATAATAATCCCTATGTTTGTTCCGGAGTTCCATTGTGGGAATGACCAGAACAGACTCACTGCTTCTCCAACAAACATGTCCTAAGAGTAGTTTAACTGGGAGCTTACTTAGAAGTCGAGTGCATCTGCCTGAAAGGCAAGAATTCAAAAGTCTGTCTATAGGTAAGTGAGATATGTAAAACGGATGTGCACACAATGCTTAAGTTCTGGAACAAGACTAAAAGTCTAAAGGTTAAGAGCAACTAGAACTTTGTGCCGGTGTTCACGACTGGTGGACGCGAAAAACAAGATAATAATAATAATAATAATAATAATAATAATAATAATAATAATAATAATAATAATAATAATAATAATAATAATAATACTAATGTGCGAAATGGTATATAAATATAATACTTCTGAAATTATATTAAACATGAAATTATTCACAGTTTTAGTTGCAACAATCAACAGGATCTGCAGCAGATTATGACAGCTATTCTTGTATACAGTTAACAGGAAAGTTTAGAATTCAACTGTAAGCACCAAAATAATATAAAGAAGAACTCCACAGTGGAGCAATGCAAAACAGGGTCCAATGATCATCAGTAGAAAATCCCTCATAGACAATTGTTTTGGTCTGTTACTTCCTAAACAATCTCGGAAGGTGGGCCGACCTGAGTCACGAAGCCAGCCCTCGATGTTTCCCTGCTGCACTTAATCGGACTCTCGGACAGGGACAAAACGATATGGTGACTTTGCAACAGATATTGTGATATGTGTGTTACATTTGCCGCTGTGGTAGCAAATTTGCCGTCTACCTTCACGACTAGAGTGACATGCTTACAGCTGGTTCATCAGACATAAGTTAGATTTTGGCATTTGGCAGAGAGACGCTGGCAGACACTTCTCGGACACTTTGGCTTTAAAGAAGCTCTTTTCCACTAGGGACTCGGACCAGTCCACCATGGAGGCTGCACAAAAGCTGAGGGGGTGGTTCTGCTGCATACCTTCTGTTGAAGACGTTTAAAAAGGGTACTGGCCCTCGCAAACGTTAACGTCTTTCGCGTTCTCACAGCCCCGATCTTGCTAGCTTTAAAAATCAAGACTGAGCATGGCATTTGGTCACCCCATGATCGCCTAGGACCCTCCATTTGGTGTTGAGCACTGCTGACTGGAAAACAAACGTTAAATCAATTAATTGATCATTAGTTGATGTCAGCATCACTAGGTCGCGTTGCCATTCTAGTTGACCTGCTGTCATTTACACAAACTACGTCAGCATCCACCACAGCCTCTGCTAAAGCATTTCCTTGTCTGTTTTTCTCCAGTACCGTCCCATGCTCTGTTCCGAGCATTAAAATCCCCACAAATGAGAAGCCAGTTTCCAGGGATTTCCTCCAAGTTTAGCCAGTCCCAAAGTTCCTTTATGACAAGAGAGTCGACAGCAGCGTAAACTCATTTACTAAATTCACGGTTGTGCTCCCATTATCAATGTGTATACTCTGAAACTCTAGTGGTCTACAACAACTACACATCTGACTACAGAAGACTAGGGAATGTGGAAAGTCATGCGGCCATTTGCAACCTCACTGCGACCCACAGAAAGGTTACAATGGCTAAAATTGTTTATTAAACCACCCCAGTTAGTGATTGTGTGTGGCTCTCATGACATCACAAATGTGACCCATATGGCTCTTATGACATCACAAATGTGACCCAAATGGCTCTCATGACATCACAAATGTGACCCATATGGCTCTCATGACATCACAAATGTGACCCATATGGCTCTCGTGACATCACAAATGTGACCCATATGGCTCTCATGACATCACAAATGTGACCATATGGCTCTCGTAACATCACAAATGTGACCCATATGGCTCTCATGACATCACAAATGGGACCCATATGGCTCTCATGACATCACAAATGTGAACCATATGGCTCTCATGACATCACAAATGTGACCCATATGACTCTCATGACATCACAAAGTGACTATATGGCTCTCATGACATCACAAATGTGAACCATATGGCTCTTATGACATCACAATTGTGACCCATATGGCTCCCATGACATCACAAATGTGACCTGTATGGCTCTCATGACATAAAACATGTGTCCCATATGGCTCTCATGACATCACAAATGTGACCCATGTGGCTCTCGTGACATCACAAATGTGACCCAAATGGCTCTCAGAGTCTGGTGTATGGCTTAGACTCTTCCATGTGGGCCCGCAGCCCTTGTGTTAGAATTTGCATCTAAACAGATTTTTATCTTTCTTTTACAATTACCCTTAGCTTTCAGTTCAGCTTAACAGGGGTACAAGGTAAAGTTCTGGGAAATATAAGCAGTCTGTAAGCCCCATTTCCCACCGAGTGCCAAAGGGTCTGTAAAAAAATTTGCTACCAAGTTAAATGTTTTACTTATTTTACTTACATGTAAACTAACAAATAAACCATTCACCTGTGACATACAGCTACAGTCGGACGTTTGGTAAAAGCCTTTATCGAAACGCACAACAGCAACAACAACAAAAAAACAAAAAAAAAAACAACAACACCGCGAGACAGTCTTATCCCCGAGTTCCCAAAAGGGCGGTCATGTGAAAAACTATAAAATAATGGAAGAGGAAAAGATGATGGGCAACGAAACAAACAAAGGAAGGAAACAACATAATGATAGTGATGAACATGGCAACAGTGGCGATAAAAATGAAATAATAAATCAATGTAACAATATTAAAAGTAAAAATAATTATATTATTTAGATGAAAGTATGCAGACTGTCGATTCCTGAAGTATCGTATCGTATTGTATAAAATCAAACAAAAATTCCAAGCTTAGTCCTTTTTTTAGCCGCCTGATGGCCTGCTTTCTCAAGGACGGTTCCTTTGCTTTCTTATTTTATTTATCTTCCTTTGTGGTGAGCAATTACACCTGAGTTTGCTCATTGGTTGCCTAAGTTCTGGTTTTGATGGGTCCTGATTCCTGTTTTAGTTGGCTATCCGCTAGCTGTTGCACTGTTCATCTGTGCTAGTACCAAGTCAGTCCTCAGCCACACCACCGCGAAACAAACAGTGTCAGAATGTCTAAGCTATTTATAAGACGATTTTCCAAAATAGGAAACTCTTATTACCCCCCCCCCCCCCCACCCGCCCCTTAGGTAAGGTTCTTAGTTACAGTTCGGTGGTTTAATTTCTTGATATTGGTTCCTATTTTCTTCATTTTTAAACATATAAATTAATTAGCAAATGCGAATGTGGAATGTCAGTTTTAAAAATAAATTTATGAAAAATATTTGAGAATTGGCTTTATTAGTATTATTATGCAGTTAAATTATATTTTTGTTAAAACTCGAATTACTCGAAGTGGATTGCGTCAATAAAAACCTAATTAATTTATAATTAGCGGAATAAAATTAGAAAAATATATGCATATCCTGTTTGTACACTTTTTACATAAGCGTTGTCTTAAAGACGTTTTCTGTGAGCCAAATAAATTAAGCAGGCATCAACAAAATAGCAAACAGAGGTATTAAAACAATGTTTAACGCAAAACACATGACATGGTCAGTTATCGTGTTATTAAAAAATGACAGAAAGACTGCAGGAGTGACCAGAAGAGGTAAAATTAGGAATTCGGTCAAAAGAGAAAATCTCCGCACAGAACTAGTTCTAAATTACATACAAAGACAGCAAACTAAATCTTCCACTTAGAGAGAATGCCTTGTGATGCCATACAATTTAAAGCATATACAAAAAAAAAAAAAAAAGGAGGTGGAAGATGAGAACGATGTAGACAACGAACACAATGGAAAGATAACGTCAGAGAAACTCTACAACGGTACCATGTGTCTATGGTCGAGACGACCAGAAGAGCAACAAGCATAACTTTACTTCTCCCTCGACACTTGAAGCGATAAAAAGGGATTTAAAGAAGAAAAGAAAAGATTTTAGTAACGTTTTCCGATCCAGAAAGAGAGTGACTTCTCTTGCCATTCATGTCTTGCAGTGTCGCAGGGCCTGTCCTATACTGCGGGGGGGGGGGGGGGGTGTTATGCATAGTGACCGGCCACCAACGCGTAGTATTTTACCGGCTGTAAATTTCATGAAGTAAGCGCTTTTAACGGTTCCCAAAACATCAAGAACTGGCCCTAACTCCACCTCCTCCCCCACCCCCAGAGCCTTAGCGTACGTCCCATGAAAAAGTGCAGCCTATGTCCCACGACTGAATGCAGCGTATAATATATTGCATCACTGTTTTTCAAAAAGCGAAACTCCACGCCATAAAATGTACCCAAGTGGAGAACAATCTTAGTGGAGGGTTTTCTGTAGTCCGAACTGGCTAAGCACCAGTCTCTGGGTCCCTCATGACAAGATGTTACGCACATAGCTCAACTGTGCCAAGCTCCAGACATATCTTTTGCCAGTTTATGAAAGGCTGTCTGTCCCAAAACTATTTAATAGATGTGCTGAAAAAAAAAACTTTGAATTCAAATGAGTGTTTCCACAGCCTGATCTGGGCTCGCTGTACTAAAGACAAGTTTGCCTCACGCAAGCGCGTTCAATTTGCTGTTGTAACTGCAGCAAGAGAGTTCAACTTTGGTGCTGTTGCTGCCAAAGATATTGTGAATTGTGTGTGTGTTTGTTTTTTTTAAATTGATTTTCTAAAAACCTGCATATGAGGAGACTAGGAGCATCTAGCATGCAGAAAAGAGTTAGAAACAGCTTGAAATATAAGGACAAACTAAAAGACGCAACAAATGAATTACATGCCCTAGAGGGAGGTCGTACTTATGCAGCAGGGTTGTTCTAAGGATCATGTAACATCAGCAACTGTTTTTTTTTTTTTTTCTGCGTATAAAATTTTTTTTAAAGCATTAAAATAATTTTATAAGAAAAATAAAACATGAAAAAAAAAAAAAAAAAAAAAAAAATGAACACATAAACTCTCGCACACTACTATTACCACGTTAATACATACTACTATTACCACGTTTTACATACTACTATCAACACACAAACGCTCACATACTATTGTTTACACGCAAACTATCACATGCTACTATTAACACACAAACGCTCAGATTCTACTATTACCACTCAAACGCTAAGACTCAGATACTACTATTAACACGCGCAAGTTAACATACAGTTAACATGCAAACGTTCACATACAGTTAACATGCAAACGTTCACAGACTACAGTTAACCCGCAAACGTTCACAGACCACAGTTAACATGCAAACGTTCACAGACTACAGTTAACCCGCAAACGTTCACAGACCACAGTTAACATGCAAACGTTCACAGACCACAGTTAACCCGCAAACGTTCACAGACTACAGTTAACCCGCAAACGTTCACAGACTACAGTTAACATGCAAACGTTCACATACAGTTAACATGCAAACTTTCACAGACTACAGTTAACCCGCAAACGTTCACAGACTACAGTTAACCCGCAAACGTTCACAGACTACAGTTAAAACGCAAACGTTCACAGACTACAGTTAACATGGAAACGTTCACTGTCTACTATTAACACGCAAACGTTCACAGACTACAGTTAACACGCAAACGTTCACAGACTACAGTTAACACGCAAACGTTCACTGTCTACTATTAACAGGCAAACTTTCACATACTACTATTAACACACAAATATTCACATACTACTATTAATACTCAGGCGCTGATATACTACTATCAACACTCAAGCACTGATATTAACACGCTGATACATACACAAACTCTCATATACTACTATTAACACGAAAACGCTCACATTCTACTGTTAACATTCAAAACCTGGATACTACTATTAATAGAGAGACGCTCACATACTACTATTAATACTCAACGCTGATATACTACTATTAACACTCAAGCGCTGATATAAACACGCTGATACATACACAAACACTCACCTGCTACTATTAACACTCAAGCGCTGATATAAACACGCTGATACATACACAAACGCTCACATACTACTATTAATACACAAACGCTCACATACTACTATTAACACTCAAGCGCTGATATAAATACGCTGATACATACACAAACGCTCACATACTACTATTAAAACACAAACGCTCACGTACTACTATTAAAACACAAACGCTCACGTACTACTATCAAAACGCAAATGCTCACATACTACTAAATACACAAACGCTTACATACTACTGTTAAAACGCAAATGCTCACATTCTACTATTAATACACAAATGCTCACATTCTACTATTAATACACAAATGCTCACATTCTACTATTAATACACAAATGCTCACATTCTACTATTAATACACAAATGCTCACATTCTACTATTAATACACAAACGCTCACATACTACTATTAAAACGCAAATGCTCACATACTACTGCTAACACGCAAATGCCCTCATTCTCCTGTTGACACTCAAAACCTGAATCTGCCCACAGGTACATGCTAGGTCTTGGAGCAATCCCGTCCAGCATACAGTTCCTTGGATTCCTCTTCATGCCGGAATCGCCAAGATGGCTGGTCAGCGCCGGGAGGGAGGAGAAAGCCCGGCGCGTGCTGCAGAATATGCGAGGTGCCTTGGACATTGAAGAAGAATATGAAACAATCAAGCAGTCGTGCACGGAGCTGCAGCGGGAGGAGGCCAGTCGAGGTAACTGTTGGAAATCTGGATATTATGTTTGCCTTCTAGTGTGAACAAAAAGTATTTCACAAGTATAGGGGGGGGGGGGGGAGGGGAAGGCTTGGCAGGGCTTCGGAACTAGGTCCCATAGGTGTCTCTAGCCTGCTTCTTTGAAAGAAATTATAAGTCATTAGGCCCCCCCCCCTCCCCACACACACACACATACAAACAAACATCATATGTGGGCGTCCCTTTTTAAAAGTATTTTAATACATTTCTTATTACTTTTAATAGCGTATTTTGACATTTATTTCTTAATAATCACATTTTTAGTATAAAAACATGGTTAAATGAGGCTTATTGCCCTCGAGTCCCGATCCACTACATAATATCTTCTAATGGGACTAACCTCCGCGCCTCCTTGTTTTCTGTGTGACAAGCGCCTACATTAAAAAATGTATTGCCTCGCAAAAATCTATGAAGCTAGTCTTGTGAGACTTGTTCACATCAACCTGCCATGAAACTGAAAAAAATACTCCTTTTTTTATTCGAAATACACACAACGAAGATTACTTAAATGCAATTTTTTTTAGAGCTGTATCTAATCATGTGCTTACGAGAGTAGCAACAGTACTTTTTTTTTACAAGTTGTGTTGTCTCCATAATGCAGGTTCACTGCAACATATCAACCGCTAACTATGGGAATATTAGAGAGAACCGCGCAGTGAGAGTGGCTAGGTCTGAATACGTAATGTTCCCAGGCAGCCCTGGATATTTTGCAGCAGATCTGTCGTGTGTGCTGTCCATCAAGATGATGATGACCACTCTTTTTAATCAAGTATGAGGACGAAGATGACCGATGAGGCCGATGCGGGCCAGAAAAGTTCTTGGACAGTGAGGGCAGGGAATGAACGTTGTGCCAGGGAGGAGATCTCCCGCAGTCGCCTTTCTGTCCATCCTTTTCTTAATAAGTCTTGCTGTTCTGTTTGCATTACATGTAGCCGCGCTCTACTGTAGATCTGCACGCCATGCATTTCGGTCTTGAGAGGCAGCCTCCCAATTGGTGTCATTCATCCCAAATGCTTTGAGTGAAGACTTCAAGGTTTCCTTAAAGTGTTTCTTTTGCCCGCCTTGGGGACGTTTCCCATTTTCAGCTCACCACGGAAGAGTTTTTTTTTTGAGCCTGTGATCTGGCATGCGTGCCACATGACCAACCCAACGAATCTGATATTGCATCAGTAGAGTGTGGATGCTTTCTCAAGGACTACGGCATCAGGTACTTTATCTTGCCATCTGATGTACATTAGTTTTCTAAGGCAGACCATCTGATATGCATTAGTTTTCTAAGGCAGACCATCTGATATGCATTAATTTTCGAAGTAGACTGTGTGAAAGTGGTTTAACTTTCTAGCCTGACGCTGGTATACAGTCCATGTTTCACATGCGTACATCAGTGTAGTTAAAACAACTGCTTTGTATACTTTAAGCTTTGACTGCATAATGTAATTTAAGGCTCAATTTCGCATATAGGTGTAAACTGGAGGGTGATTTGGTCAGTATTATGTCATCCGACTTTACTTCCCATGACATCGCCTGGTAGACATGGAATTCCCTCCTGCCTGCACCACAAAAAGTGGTAATGCAGGCAGTAATTGGCAGTTTTTGGCACACATGGAAGTCAAAGTCACTGTTGAAAGAAAGAAATTCACGTCAAAGCATGATTACTAACTGGATGTAAAAAAAAAAAAAAACATTTAAAAAATTCATACCTGTTGGTTTCAGGTCATACCCCGATTATCGTTCAGATGCTGCAGGTTCCCTCAGTGCGGCGATCTCTTCTAGTTGGATGCAGTCTGCAGATTATCCAGCAGGTTGCTGGCATCAACACGGTCATGTAAGTGTGTACCAGATGTCTGTGTCTCAACTAGATATGTAATCAATCAGTCTCATGTAAGTGTGTACCAGATGCCTGTGTCTCAACCAGATATGTAATCAATCAGTCTCATGTAAGTGTGTACCAGATGTCTGTGTCTCAACTAGATATGTAATCAATCAGTCTCATGTAAGTGTGTACTAGATGTCTGTGTCTCAACCAGATATGTAATCAATCAGTCTCATGTAAGTGTGTACCAGATGTCTGTGTCTCAACCAGATATGAAATCAATCAGTCTCATGTAAGTGTGTACTAGATGTCTGTGTCTCAACTAGATATGTAATCCACCAGTCTCATGTAAGTGTGTACCAGGTGTCTGTGTCTCAACCAGATATGTAATCAATCAGTCTCATGTAAGTGTGTACCAGATGTCTGTGTCTCAACCAGATATGTAATCAATCAGTCTCATGTAAGTGTGTACCAGATGTCTGTGTCTCAACCAGATATGTAATCAATCAGTCTGATTTAAGTGTGTACCAGATGTCTGTGTCTCAACCAGATATGTAATAAATGTCTCATGTAAGTGTGTACTAGATGTCTGTGTCTCAACCAGATATGTAATCAATCAGTCTCATGTAAGTGTGTACCAGATGTCTGTGTCTCAACTAGATATGTAATCAATCAGTCTCATGCAATTGTGTACCAGATGTCTGTGTCTCAACTAGATATGTAATCAATCAGTCTCATATAAGTGTGTACCAGATGTCTATGTCTCAACCAGATATGTAATCAATCAGTCTCATGTAAGTGTGTACCAGATGTCTGTGTCTCAACCAGATCTGTAATCAATCAGTCTCATGTAAGTGTGTACCAGATGTCTGTGTCTCAACTAGATATGTAATCAGTCAGTCTTATGTAAGTGTGTACTAGATGTCTGTGTCTCAACCAGATATGTAATCAATCAGTCAGTTTTTGGTTGGCTGCCATGGGTCTCCAAAGCACCGCTGTCTCTTGTCATGGTAATTCACTCACTCTATCAGACCCGTTTTCGTCCATCTTTAGATGTTGTCCTTCCAAACGTTTCATTGTCTGTCTCTTGCTGTCTTGCCTTAGACTTTTCCCTCCAGTATGGTTTAAAAAAAAAGAATGTTATGTCTTTCAATTGTCTCTTTTTCCCCCTCAGTAACTCTCTTTTCATGCTTTTCCCACGAGAACCTCATTTTTTTTTTACTGTTGATGTTTCCATACCATAAGCTTATTCCTATGTATAAAATTGGTAAGCGTGCAAACATTGTTAGTATGTATATTATGTTTATGTTTGTACCAGATATGTTAGTTTGTACAACATGCGTATGTGGGAATCAGATAAATGTGTACGAAATAGGTAAGTGTGTCTAATAGTGACTTTTGTAATAAATATGCTAGCATGGGCGAAAAGTGTCTGCTATATATATGTCAGTAAATACAGTATTTAATATGTGAATGTGTACCTGATGTGTAAGATTGCCCCTGTTATGTAACTTTAATCTGACATATGGGTAACAAATATGTAAATACCATACACTTTAGCGCATTGTATACACATGAGTGTGTACCAAATTTGTAAATGTGAACTAGAAATGTAAAACTGCACCTGCTGTTTAGTTATATAACCGCCGCGTAGGTGTGTGCAAGGTAATTCGTTCATTCCTTTGTCCTGTGGTGTCATTGTATGTCACATAGGGCTAGCAGTCTACTCCTCCATTGTGTTCTATCTTGTGCGTTCAGTTCAATATCATGGATGCAATCCAATCCAGCAGCTTTGGCCTCGGTCATCAAACTTGTCCTATAGATTTTTTTGGGCGTCCTCGCCACTTTTCTCTTATTTCCCATTTCAGTGCCTGTTTGGTGATTCTTTGTTGGTTTCTTCTCAAGATGTGTGCATTGTAGCACCATCTTCTCTGTCTTATACCTGTTGCTACCAGTGTTTGCTCATAAATGTCTCTTATTTCTTCACTCCTTTTGAATTCATCCTTTTTTATTTTCATCATTTTCCCCAGACATTTGTTTCAAATTTATTTAGCTTTGGCTTCATGTTTTAAGTAGTTCTCTAACTTTCACCTGCATATGTTAAAACTGAAATAACATAAATCTGAAGATTCTTAACTTGGTTTTAAATTATACAATCTATTTAGAGTTCCATTTTTGTGTTCAAGCTATTAAAGATACTGATGCCTTGCCAATGCGTGTTATAATTTTATTCCTCAGTATAAAATTACTACTGATTTTTTTACTTTAATTAACTTTTGTCTCTAGTGTTACATCTGCTTGATCTATTTTGTTGGTGTCTTCAGTATATTTCAAGCAGATAATTAATTACTTGAGAGATATTCAAATCTGTATCATATATGTAGGCAATCCGATGGATAATAATGCAATCGTAATTTTCTTAGTAACATTTAAACTTTCATCATTGGCCATCATCTGTTCGTCCATCCCTGACTAGTTGTTTTACTTGGTATACTATTTGGTTTACACACTGAAGGTCATATTTTTACATTTGGACTCAAAGTCAGTACACTTCTTTTTTTTTTAAGATATGCATGTGTATTGGGTAATAAACAAACAGACAGACTGGTTGGGGCTGCACCACAGGGTGATGACGCCAAGGCCCTTTGTGAACAACTGCATCTTGAGGAAGGGCGAATAGGTCATTACTGTGTGCCAAGAATGGCGCGGTGGGGGCTGACCAGAGAATGCGGCCAGGACTTTGCACTCGGAGGAAAGACAAGGCAGACATAAAACGAAACTGCTATCATCCGAATTGGAAGTTTTTTGCTGGCTGCTGAAGATAAGGACGTGTGAGAATGTCCTGAGTGCTGTGATATCGGTCTTGACTCAGCTCGACCTTGTTATTCTATTCATGGTTGCAATTGTTTCAGAGATCCCTGGAATGGGAGGTTGTCATCACTGAATCCACGAAGGTCACGCTGTGTGCGATGTGTATCGGTGGATTGAAAGATGTCATCCAATCTGCTGTTACCGTATGTCGAGTGAGAGAGAGAGAGAGAGAGAGAGAGAGAGAGAGAGAGAGAGAGAGAGAGAGAGAGAGAGAGAGAGAGGGAGAGAGGGGTAGAGAGAGGACCAATCTGGTTTGGATCAAGCCTGCAACTAGTGCTGTATTGAAGTTAGCCCTGTCCACTTTTAACACACTTTTATGCTTAGGCAGTCCTAATTTTCGAACATGCCAGTTAATGTTAAACCTGGCTTTCTTCAAAAATAACCTTGGCTCCCAGGTGGACCCAGCCTTTAGTGGGTACCAGGTGTGGTCCTGGGAAGTCAAGGCGACTAGCGTGATGTTGACCACATCACCCACCGAGTGTCGTTTGGTCTATGAAACTAGCCCTATATACCCATTACGCCTGAAGGCGCGGAAAGGAGTCCTTCACTCTTTTACCTACTAATAATCTACATTTACTTCTATGATTTTAGGTATTATTCTGCCACCATCATTCGAATGTCTGGAGTAAAGAGTGACGAGGCCGCCATCTGGCTGTCAGCAGTGACAGCAGCCGTCAACTTTCTGTTCACCCTGGTAGGTCTTTACCTGGTAGAGAGGATTGGGAGGAGGCCACTGACGCTGGGCAGTCTCATGGGAGCCATTGTTAGTTTAGCCTGGCTGGCCGTTGGCTTCCACCTGTCCGCCTTAAATACGCCACCTATTGATGTGGTGGAGCAAGTGGCCACAGCATCTCACTGCTCAAAATATAGGTACTGGTTTGTGTCCGTTATTTTTTTTCTTGGTAATCAAAGTGTTTTATTTGATGTGTACTTCATCGACAGAGAGCAGATTTGTAGGACACTACGTGAAAGCTGAAGATATCTGGTTCTATAGAAGAATAAGGACTAAACCAAGAAGAGAGCACAGGAGACATGAGAATGTATGTAAAGCATTTAACCTAGAAACCGAACATTACCCGAACCAGAAGAAGGTAAATTACGATCTGTGGGCACATTCAGAGACGGTTAAACAGCTATACATCGGATTAGGCAGAAAGCTGTGGTGAAAGAGAAGCAGAGGAGACCAAGCGAGAAGATGTTTAGCAATTTAGCATCATGGACCGGAAGGGCATACGTTTCTGAAATAATTAGCAGATGTATACACAGTTGGCAGTCAATAGACATGAGGGCAGTCGCAACACCGCATGGAGTGAGGACCCCAAAAAAAAAAAAGGGGGATGGGTGCACTTCTCTACTACTACCCTGCCTTATTGCCCTATAACTGACCTTGTACAGTGATCAATGAAACGATTGTCCACTAGTAGTTCCGTCTGAAAGCCTCTTTTTCTCTAGTCAAATCAGTTAGTTCTACCATAATCTCCCCAGCCGAACTAGGTCACTTTCAATTCATAATTTTTTAGACTCGTCTGCTGTCCGGGGGTTATGGCTATGTTGTTTCCTTTCTGGCTTATCTTGCATTTACGTTTTTCTTCCGAGAAAGAGAATGCCTGTGAAATAAGTTGCTGCACTCTCAAGTTGATTTGTGGGTCAGACCCAGTTTCTAAATGTTTTCGCAGTGTTCAAAGCGCTGGCGTGCTTAAATATACAACACGCGATATCAACAGCATTGCCGAACAACAACCCCCCCCCCCTTTTCCCAGCAGTGTGCTAAGGTCGGGTAACAGAAGGTAGACCAATCAGAAGTGAGCTAGTGTGTAATATGGAGAGATTTTCGTGGAAATGACCGCCAAATCTCTAGCTCCATGTGCTTTTATGGCCGATGCATTTTTAGTGTCCACATTCGCAGAGGTCTGCCTATGCCGTGTTTATCAGAAACGGTACACTCCATCACGGTTCTCGGCATGACTATATGCCATTTCACAAGGCCAAAATACCTCAGCCTCCGGGACACGGCACTGTTTATGAGCCAGCTATTCTCGTTGCCCAGCTCACGTAGAATATAGGTGTTTTTCTTCTTGTTCTATAGTATTCTTAGAATGTTTCTGTAGTATTTCAGTTTTAAAGCTCTGGCTCCCCCCCCCCCTCTCCCCACCCACCCTTTTCTATGATCATTAACTAAATACCAAACAAATATATATATATATATATATATATATATATATATATATATATATATATATATATATATATATATATATATATATATACACACATACTGGCATTCTATTGTTGCAACATTCTTTTTTTCTTCTTCAAATTAGTGTTGTTTTTATCAAAGATGAAATGCAATTCTAGTTGTAGATGTTGCACTGCAGACGGCTGTCTTTTTCATTTTGTCGAGACTGCAATCTGTTTTTTCACAAGGGAAAGTGATATGCGTTCTGTATGGTTTCCAGTAGCACATGGATAGAGCAGTTATGGTGTGACCTGTTTGCCATAAAGTTTGAAACTGCGAATATTAAACTAGATTATCTTTCTTTGATTTCGGAACATGTACACTAGATTTATCTTTCCTTCTTATATCTTGCCCGGTTTTCAAAATGAAACATTTTCAGTGTTTAGTGTTATCTTCCCTTGTTTTTCATAATAATATGTATATTATTTTTACTGACTATTCATTTTGTCTATCTCTTATCTCTCCCTCCCCCCCCCCCCCTTTTTTTTCCACTCCTTTTCCTCATAATAATACTGCATTTATTGATTATCTTTCTTTTATCTTGCTTAGTTTTTAGAATACAACCTGTGCTGTTGTTACTGAATATCTTTCCTGTGTGTTGTTTTGATTTCAGAATAATATATGTGCTAAACTGATTGATTTTTTCGTTTCATTTGGACTTGACTTAAAAATAAAACACATACTTCTTCATCTGTGTTCGGGTTTTGAAGGACAGTTGGCACACTGTGGTGTGATTATTCGAGGGCTGCACTATCTACCCCTTGTGGCCAAAACGCCCAGTGACAGCAAAACCTTTATTAATTTGTTTTTACAACATGCTTAAGAGGCAGGAGATCCGTTCTATGTTTCCACATAATAGTTCCAGAAACACATAGCGATCTTCTTCTTCACGTCCGTGTCGTGTGGCATTGGTTTTCATATTGTCTATCCACAACCTTCTGCCCTTTCAGTCAACTCTGACACAGATAATCTTTCATGCCATGGTGTCACACTGTCCTGCATCAGTTCTCTCGGTCTCCCTCTGCCTCTCCTCCCCTCCAACTTTCCGACCGTCAATATCTACTCCACTTTTCTCCTTCTTATTACATGATCAAAGAATTTAAATTGTCTCTTTCTGATGTGGGCTTTCAGTTCTCTTCGTGAGTCAGTTTATTTCAAGAGGTCTTCATTACTCTTTTTCCTGGCTATTCTCATCATTCGTCTACAAAACCACATCTCCGCAGCTTCTAATAAGTTTTCACTAATTTACTAACTGTCCATGATTCACATCAGTACAGAATTTATATAACTCTGAAGAATTCTTTTAATGGGGATACATATTTTAATTTATTAAATTTCTTATTTTTCTCTTGACTGGACTTGAAAATCAAGTGAATCATGGACAGTTAGCTGGTAGGTTAGTGAAAAATTATTTAGAGGCAGCAGGGATGTGGTTTTACAGACACATAAGCAGAATACACTGGATAGAGTAAGAATAGTGAAAAAAGATGTCTTGAAAGAAACTGGCTCACAAAGAGAACTGGTTGCCTACATCATAATTCAGGCTAACTTCTTTGTTCATGTCATGAGAGAAAACAAAAAACTGGAGTACATTGTGACGGTGGGGAAGGGGCTGAAAAGAGAGAGACAGCAAAAAGATGCTGGACAGTTTGACATCATAGCATGGATGATCATCTGTATCAGAACTGACTGGATGTGCTCGAGACAGAAGTTTGTGGATACACATGATTAGCAACGCCACACAGCGTGGACTATAAGAAGAAGATTTGAAAAGAATGCATTTGCTACACTGACTGCCTTTCTTCCTTCTATCCTGAATTATTTTAGAATAGTATATGTACTCTTTTTATGAATACTCTTATTTCAGATTAGTATATGTACTCTATTTTCGTAATGTATTTATTTCAAAATAGTACATGTATGTCCTTTTCTTAATGTAATTATTTCAGAATAGTATGTATACTCTATTTTCTGAATGTTTTCTTTTTATGTTGGATTGATTTCAGAACATGTAATGAATGCAGAATGGACCTTGACTGTGGATACTGCTACGTTGACCTGCCGGAGGTGGTGACAAACTCATCCTGTTTACCCACGGATTATGACAACCCTTGGACGTCAACTGTGGGCAGATGTAACAGCAGCATCCTTCCACCAACAGTCACCTGGGCCTACGACTATTGTCCGACACCCTACTCCTGGATGCCAATGGTTGGACTTGTGCTATATCTAATCTCTTTTGCCCCAGGTTTGTTCATGTGTACATGGTTGGACTTGTGTTGTATCTAATCCCTTTTGCGCCAGATTTGTTCATGAGTACATTGTTGGACTTGGGCTCTATCTAATCTCTTGTGTCTCAGGTTTGTTCATGAGTACATTGTTGGACTTGTGCTGTATGTAAGCTCTTTTGCCCCAGGCTTGTTCATGAGTACAAGGTTGGACTTGTGCTGTATCTAATCTCTTTTGCTCCAGGTTTGTTCATGAGTACAAGGTTGGACTTGTGTTGTATCTAATCTCTTTTGCTCCAGGTTTGTTCATGAGTACAAGGTTGGACTTGTGTTGTATCTAATCTCTTTTGCTCCAGGTTTGTTCATGAGTACAAGGTTGGACTTGTGTTGTATCTAATCTCTTTTGCTCCAGGTTTGTTCATGAGTACATTGTTGGACTTGTGCTGTGTCTAATATCTTTTACACCAGGTTTGTATATGAGCACATGGTTGGACTTGTGTTGTATCTAATATCTTTTGCATCATATTTGTTTATAAGTACACAGTTGGACTTGTGTTGTATGTAATCTCTTTTGTCCCAGGTTTGTTCATGAGTACAAGGTTGGACTTGTGCTGTATCTAATCTCTTTTGCCCCAGGTTTGTTCATGAGTACATTGTTGGACTTGTCTTGTATCTAATCTCTTTTGCCCCAGGTTTGTTCATGAGTACATTGTTGGACTTGTGTTTTATCTAATCTCTTTTGCCCCAGGTTTGTTCATGAGTACATTGTTGGACTTTTGCTGTATTTGTCTCTTTTGCTCCAGGTTTGTTCATGAATAAACTCATACGTGTCATTAACTCTTTTTACACTATTTTGTGTTAAATATTGATTACGGTTTTCATTCAGTCACCCCTCTTATTATCATTCATTCATTCATTCATTCATTCATTCATTCATTCATTCATTCATTCATTCATTCATTCATTCATTCATTCATTCACTCATTCACTCACTCATTGATCATTCATAGCCCTGTTGTGCCATTATATGTACCACATGATATGCAGTCTACTCCTCCATTCTGTTCATCCTGTGTCTCATAACCATATAGCAGTCCCTTGCAGAATGTCGCTCTCATCATGGTCTGCCTGAAAGAAACTCGGTTTCTCGTCAGCAATCCCGCCTCGTGTACTTTTAAATATTCAAGGAGTCACTAACCTTCTAGGCCCATCTCCGTGATGGTCGACCCCTGCCCTCTTTTTTGGCATCATGCCTTCTGCATTTATTTTATGTTTTTTTTTTTAAATCAAAATCCGCAATGACGCTTCATATGACCAAAATATTTCAGCCTCCAAGACAAGATGCTGTTGTATCATATGCAGTCACTTTAATATCATAGATGCAATCCAACCCAGTACTTTTAGTTCCTCTGGGAATACAAGTCTTCATTCGTTCTCTTTGACATCCTCGCTTCTTCAGTCCATCTATTTCTCATTTTAGTGCCTGTTCTGTGATTCTTTACCTCTCTCTTCTCATGATGTGTTCCATAGATCGTCATCTTCTCTGTCTTTTAACTGGTGATACTAGTGGTTGTCCAGACATTGTTTTAAATTAAATAAAACATATATGTTCTTTGTGTTTTTAATGGTGGCATACAAGTCTGGCCTGGTGTACAAGTCTGGCCTGGTGTACACGTCTGGTCTGGTGTACAAGTCTGGCTTGGTGTACAAGTCTGGTCTGGTGTACAAGTCTGGCCTGGTGTACAAGTCTGGCCTGGTGTACACGTCTGGTCTGGTGTACAAGTCTGGCCTGGTGTACACGTCTGGTCTGGTGTACAAGTCTGGCCTGGTGTACACGTCTGGTCTGGTGTACAAGTCTGGCCTGGTGTACAAGTCTGGCCTGGTGTACACGTCTGGTCTGGTGTACAAGTCTGGCCTGGTGTACACGTCTGGTCTGGTGTACAAGTCTGGCCTGGTGTACAAGTCTGGCCTGGTGTACAAGTCTGGCCTGGTGTACACGTCTGGTCTGGTGTACAAGTCTGGCCTGGTGTACACGTCTGGTCTGGTGTACAAGTCTGGCCTGGTGTACAAGTCTGGCCTGGTGTACACGTCTGGTCTGGTGTACAAGTCTGGCCTGGTGTACAAGTCTGGTCTGGTGTACAAGTCTGGCCTGGTGTACAAATCTTGTCTGGTGTACAAGTCTGGCCTGGTGTACAAGTCTGGCCTGGTGTACAAGTCTTGCCTGGTGTACAAGTCTGGCCCGGTGTACAAGTCTGGTTTTGTGTACAAGTCTGGCCTGGTGTACAAGTCTTGTCTGGTGTACAAGTCTGGCCTGGTGTACAAGTCTTGTCTGGTGTACAAGTCTAGCCTGGTGTACAAGTCTGGTCTTGTGTACAAGTCTGGCCTGGTGTACAAGTCTTGTCTGGTGTACAAATCTGGCCTGGTGTACAAGTCTGGCCCGGTGTACAAGTCTGGCCTGGTGTACAAGTCTTGTCTGGTGTACAAGTCTGGCCTGGTGTACAAGTCTGGCCTGGTTTACAAGTCTGGTCTGGTGTACACGTCTGGCCTGGTTTACAAGTCTGGTCTGGTGTACAAGTCTGACCTGGTGTACAAGTCTGGCCTGGTGTACAAGTCTGGTCTGATGTACAAGTCTGGCCTTGTGTACAAGTCTGGTCTGGTGTACAAGTCTGGCCTGGTGTGCAAGTCTTGTCTGGTGTACAAGTCTAGCCTGGTGTACAAGTCTGGCCTGGCGCACAAGTCCGGCCTGGTGTACAAGTCTGGCCTGGTGTACAAGTCTTGTCTGGTGTACGAGTCTGGCCTGGTGTTCAAGTATTGTCTGGTTTACAAGCTCATCTCAAAATTGTAATGTAACAGTTCTGAGTTAGTCATAAACCTATTTAGAAGTCCACCCTCTAACATTTTTGTTGTAACATTTTGATGTTTACCAAATACAAGGTTGAATGGGGTATAGCTGTTGTAGCTTGCTGAAGGCACCGAGAGTAGTTTACAGTATTTGTTGGGAGTGCTTAAAACCACTTGTTTAAAACTAGATCAGTGTTTCTCAAAGTAGCGCCAATGTGGGAAGGGGGGGGGGGGCAATTTTATGGTTAAGGGGAGTAATTTGGAAATTCACTCGTCTAGAGTTTGAGTATTAGGTATCTGTTACATAGTGGGGGAGGAGGGGGGGGGGGGCATACACATTTTAGAAAGGCTTAGGTGGAGAATGGCACTAAACAGTTTGGGAAACACTGATCTCGATGGAAAAGGTATGCATTTTATACGTACCATTCAATCAACCAATCAGGTTCCGTCTCCACGGTGAATGCTGGCTGCAATGTATCTCCATCATGCTCTGTCTCTTGTCCTGGTTGTACACTTTCTTAGACTGCTGTCCGTCCATCTCTTGATGTTGTCTTCTCACTTGTACCGTTGCCTACCTCTTGCTCTCTTGCCTACGACCTTTCCCTCCAGTATGGAGTAATCGTACCATTAAGTCAACACCTAGTTTTAGGAATGTTTTTCCCCCATGATAACTTATCTCATGCGCCACAATTTACAATAACTTGATGGTCTCTTCCTCAGGTATGGGTCCTATGCCATGGACAATCAACTCAGAGATCTACCCGCTGTGGGCCCGCAGTACAGGAAATGCTGCCTCCACGTTTATGAACTGGACATTTAATCTGATCGTATCCATGTCTTTCATTAGTCTCACGGAGACCCTAACCAGATATGGTGTGTTGTTATTGTGTGTGACCAGTCAGTTAGATCATGCTCTTGAATTCATTTCAAGCTGGGGTTTTAAAATAATTACCTTGGCTCCAAGGTTGATAAGCCTGCAATAGGCTTAAGGGAAATTATAGAAAGAAAACACAGCCTTTATGGAGTGCTGACTGGTTTAATTGGATACAAAATGCATCTACTTTTCCTGCAACTGTTACTATTACGATACACGTAATACTACTGTGGCAGTTATTACTAATCCCCCCCCCCCTTTTTCCCCTACTACTACTGCTGCTGCTACAGTTATCACTAAAAGTATTGCTAAAGAAAGAGGGGGACAAATTTAAAATATAAACTAAGTGGAAATATGCAAATTTAAACTGAATGGACTGTCTTGTTATAAGTGTGTTTGAGTTTGCAATTTATTACGGTTTATATTTTTTATTATATATAAAAATTTTGCCAAAACAATGTATATACATCTATGGAATTTTGTTGTCCACGTTTTGTAAAAGGTTCTCTTAGAATATACCATTGCTAATATACTTACATCCACACTAGCATCGGCACTTACTACAACAATATACTAATAGTTACACATGCCCTTTTTTTTTACAACTGATGATGAGTATAAAATATTTTAGCATAGATGCATCAGTATCTTTTAAAGGCTTGGGGTCTCAAATGTTTGTAATGCCAGCCTTAGAGAGACGGTTTTTCCCACAATGTATGTAAAATTATTAATAAGTATCAATAGAGCCAGATTTAAACTGAATGAGGCTCTAAGATGTATGTGTATATAAAGCAGGACTGTTCTAATGCATGGACTCGCTGGGTACTTGCTAGAGGCCTCATGCTAATTTACCATCTATATGTCATTCCCCTGAACGGTAGGGGCCCCAGCACACTGGTTTGAATAGGGACCCACAATGCTGTTGACACAGCCCCCCCCCCCCCCCGATATACACCTCTGAGTTGTCCCCCTTCCCCCCCCCCCCCCCTTACCCTTAACAGCAACAAAAACTCAGGGGTCTGGTCTCTCGTTGCCTTTTATACCAGCATATCCTAGGACAAAAATGAAAGTGATTTTGTGAAACGTTGCGTGTTGTATCAGATCGAACCACTGTTTCCGTGTATGCCCCGCTTTGATCTTCTGTTGCATGCTCAGTAGGTCGCTGATATAAAATGTCAGATGATGCAATAATTGAAACTGATGCTCTGTGTTACACAGGAACATTCTGGTTATACGCTTGCTTAGCGTTTGGTGGCGCAATCCTGCTGGCGCTGATATTACCAGAGACCAAAGGACGCTCACTGGAGGAAGTAGAGGGTCTCTTTGCAAGGTTTGCAACTTATTTTGTTTAGTCCGTGCCTTGTGGCATTATCAGTTCATGTCTATCCACAGTATTATGTGTTGTATACTGTTAGTCATTTCTGATACTTCTGTGGTTTTTTTTTTTTTTAAGCGTTAACCAGCTGTAAACTCCGGTGGGAGGTTATGATTGTTTGTCCACTTGTGGTCGGTAGTCCGGTTCCAGTGTTCAAGTTCTGTCTGCATATTCATTTAACTGATCTGGCTTATTTGTATGCAGACTGTTGGTTCCTAATTAGTAGCCTTGTCTGATATTCTTGAGTGAGTGAGTGACTTTCTACCCCACTAGGACATCACACAAGCGATAAACACCCGATGACACAAAGTGCCACCATGTGGATGAGGATCACCGTGGAGAGGTCCCAGAAACCGCGTTCAGACATTTGGCCATTTTTATGACCTGCCTATATTGCGGCCCCTGGCAAAAGCCAGAGTGGGGCTTCAAATAACAAAAAAATTCGTCCTGAAAAGGACGAAATTTGGTATTAGTAATTTGATATTCTTGTTGCGAGGACGTAGAAGGGAGGGGGAGGGGCAGCGAATAGTGGACTTCCCCCTCCCCCCCCCCCAAAAAAAAAAGCAAAAAAAGATGCATGTATTGATCGGCACACACAGAAAGAAGTGGAAAGATAAAAGAACACACTAGACAACATAAACACATACAATTACAATTACCGTGCCGGAAATCAGACTTATCATTTCCTAATAATGACAGTGCCTGACTGCATGAGACCGCATAAGAAGCATGACCAGCTAAGCACACCTAAAAAATACTCTTCAATAGCCATGTCTGTCTATAGCTTAACCCCACAACTGTTTAATACAGAATTCTTACAGGCAATGACTCTGAACTGTTCAGTCTATTCCCTCTCGACTTCTGTCTGCATCTCTTCCACTCCAGTTTTTAAACTGGCATTGGTTGTCCCTTGTCATGATACGATCAAGGAATGTAGATCGTCTCCTTCTGATGACAATAGTCAGTTCTATTCAGAAGAAAATGTTTGGGGAGACATCTTTATTGCACTTTTATGTTCCTTCAGTGTTCTTCTCATAATTCATCTCTAAAACCTATTTGCAGATTCAACACATTTTTTTTTTTCAATCATCGGCTGACTATACAACAGTCATTTCAACATTCATCAACAGGCGCTCTGTGGTCAACAATACCATCATGTGCCATGCCAGCTGACATTGTCATCCATATCTACCCGCCAGTCTGTCCTCACTGAGCTGTAACATCTTCTTCTACTTCTTCTCCTTCTCCTACTCCTTCTGCTTCATCTGCTCCTCCTCCTTTTCCTGTTCCCGCTTCTTCTTCTTTAACTCATCCATTTCCTCCTTTTCTCCTTCTTTTATTTCTCCTTCTCCTCCTCCTCTATCTCATCCTCCGTCTTCGTCTCCTTCTTCTTCTCCTCCTGCTTCTTCCTTTTCTTCTTCCCTTCTTTTTCTCTTCTTCCTTCTTCTCATCCTCCTCTTCGTTATCTTTTTTCCTCCTCCTCCTTCTTCTTCTTCTTCTTCTTCTTCTTCTTCTTCTTCTTCTTCTTTTTCCTTTTCTTCTTCTTCTTCTTCTTCTTCTTCTTCTTCTTCTTCTTCTTCTTCTTCTTCTTCTTCTTCTTCTTCTTCTTCTTCTTCTTCTTCTTCTTCTTCTTCTTCTTCTTCTTCTTCTTCTTCTTCTTCTTCTTCTTCTTCTTCTTCTTCTTCTTCTTCTTCTTCTTCTTCTTCTTCTTCTCCTGCTGTGTTTACCCTCACAGAGGTGGTGGCACTGTGGTTTACAGCTAGGCTGCAGTATATGCGCCCTTTGGTCCAACACATCAGATTTCAGCAAACTCTTAATTAGTGGCCATTTACGACATGCTTGTTAGAGGGATGTGGGTCTGATCCCTTCCCCTCCAAATCACACCCCAGAACGCACACAGGACTGTGCTAGGTCAGTTCTGTTTTTAATTCCTCATGGCACCATCTCGAACCATCTAGCATAATTTATATTTATCTCTCCCGACCTCTTATATCACTGAACAAATCATCACAGTGTTTTCCATTGCCTCCTGATTCATTACACATCCAAAGAAGAATGTTTGTATCCTACTTGAAAAAAAAAAGAATTCTGATCCGTCACCACAATGAAGGTTGGCTACAATCTACGCATACTGTCTTTGGATATGCTACATGGCCAGACTCAAGCCTCTTCCGCGATGCAACTCGCATACTTTTCTCCGATAGACACAAATGGCATTTTTTACGAATAAAATAATCCATCTCCCACAGATGTAGTCACATATGCTTTTCTTTCATTACCTTTTCCTTATTTGCTATACTCATATATATATATATATATATATATATATATATATATATATATATATATATATATATATACATACATATATAAATATAACCTGGCTCGTAACACCATAAAAACAATGTATAAAACACTGATAAAACCAGATGTCCTATGTGGCATTGAAGCCTGGAGTACAGCTAAAAATTACAGTCTTTGAGTAAGGAACAACAACGGAATTCATAAACTATCTAAATCATCACCAACTGCTGGCATCATGAAGGTTAATATAGGGTTTTCCAACAACCAGTAAAACCCCAGTGTTGACTTTGCATCGTAAAAATAGATATCAAATATTACCCGGAATGTTGATTAAATTGCCTTTGATTTCATATACTCTTATATCAGTTTCGCCATCAAAGACATTCAACATTTTAGGACAAGATCAGTATAATGCAAAGCAATATTGATAGGCAGATTTATTACTTAAGGTACCGACGGCTAACACATTAGTCTGTATTCCAGTGTAAGTGAATATCCATGACTATTCCTTGCTTCCCTTATGGGTCCCAATATCACAAAATGATTGAACAACTTATCAGATGATTTGCCTTTTTCCAGGTCATGGTTCACAAGTTCTTGGTTTGGCAACTCTTCAGACCCCATCCCTGCCATCAATCCACAGACTGTTCAGTATGTTCACATACGAGGACTCAACCGTGACGGACGAGAATCAGAGCTCGATTCACCAGAATAGCATTTGTCATTATCATGTATCATTTTGTTACATAAACTAAGCTTGTTAATGTTGCTAGAGTATGTGTATCTCCTTAGCTTGAGTACGTGTATCACCAGTTTCAGGTTATATTTAACTAAGACGACAAGGGAAGTGCAACCTTAAAGCTTAATATTATGGAATGACGAACCAGGCCCTTAAACATGTTTGGCACTTGATTCAGGAGAAAAGTTCCAGCAGTCAGACAGACAAACCACTTCTCTTCTGATCAGGTAGCTACTGCAGCATGCCTTGTTCCAAACATATTGATGTTAACTTTTATTTGAGTGAACAAGGCAGACAGATATGGATCATGCTGTATGAACAACACATGATCTTCACAATACTGTCCACTATGGAGGGAAGGAAATTTATCCGTGACCTTAATGAGTATCACCATGGGCTGTGATTCCCATCCCGGCCTATTGTACAATGGAGCGCTGTCGTATGGAAAGAAGCAGAGGTGTCGGGTACATGCAGGGCCACTAGCCAAGTGTAAGAGGTGTCGGGTACATGCATGGCCACTAGCCCAGTGTAAGATGTGTCGGGTACATGCATGGTCACTAGCAAAGTGTGAGAGGTGTCGGGTACATGCAGGGCCTCTAGCCAAGTGTAAGAGGTGTCGGGTACATGCATGGTCACTTGCAAAGTGTGAGAGGTGTCGGGTACATGCAGGGCCACTAGCCAAGTGTAAGAGGTGTCGGTTACATGCATGGCCACTAGCCAAGTGTAAGAGGTGTCGGGTACATGCATGGCAACTAGCCAAGTGTAAGAGGTGTCGGGTACATGCAAGGCCACTAGCCCAGTGTAAGATGTGTCGGGTACATGCATGGTCACTAGCAAAGTGTGAGAGGTGTCGGGTACATGCAGGGCCACTAGCCAAGTGTAAGAGGTGTCGGGTACATGCATGGTCACTAGCCAAGTGTAAGAGGTGTCGGGTACATGCAGGGCAACTAGCCAAGTGTAAGAGGTGTCGGGTACACATATGGCCACTAGCAAAGTGTAACTGTTTATATTATATATGAATTTGTTATGTCAAGGGTGCTTTTGTGTTTAGATATTATCACAGTCCTGTACATGCATGATATGTGTGTGTGTTAATATATATGTGTTTGTGTGTGTGTGTATGTATATGTGTGTTTTGTGTGTGTGTATGTGAACGTATAAAAGTGTATAGGTAGATGTTCGTGCATGTGTGTATGAATGTGAGGCAGGTATATTTGTACACTCATATTCAGCCACTAAAGTTGTATACAACTAAAATAACAGGTTTAGGAAATTTTAAATTTTGAACACGTTTTTACAAAATAACATACAGCCCCTAACTACATAATAATTAGTAACTGTCCCCACAGTTTACTAAAATTTCCCACTGTAGTTTGGGGAAACTCCTTTTAGGAGGAACAGTTAATAGCTCTATTGCCCCTTAACCTAATTAGTTGTGTATCCTTTACATGAAGATACACAACCAATCCCAGCCTGTTTTTTTTTTTTCTATTCTGGTTTTTCTAGGCAAATTTTATGTTCAGTAGTTTGCAATCGCTTCCAAACGGCCAGCTCTCGGTACCACTGTCCAAGCCAACGCAACACAAGGCAGTCTGCTACCAAGTCGTCTACAGCTGGAATCGAACCTGGCACACTGGCATTACGCAGCACGGTAATGCCTAAGCCACAGACACCGACCACTTAACAAGCATATCGTAAAAAGTGACTAATAAATAGTTTTATGACAATAATTGTGTGTACTGAAATACGCAGCCTAGTTGTCAACTGCCTCATAACTAACCCCCCAAAAAAACATTTAACATTTTTTTTTTTGGTGCGCAGAAGAAGAAAAAAAACTTCAGTTCAGTTTGGCCACTAGTACAGTGCATTCATCTCTCATCATCATCAGGTGCCTTGCGGACTGGCGTGGGCGATCATGCCCACTCATCTCTACACAAGTTAAATTGTCTGACACTGATCCATTTATTTTACCTATACTCATACCACACCAAACAAATTAACACACACTGATCCATACCTTCTTATCTATACAATCATTATATACCATTTAAGCTCCTGTTGATAGCTCATCAGCTTTTGGACTTTTGTCTTGTTCCAAAACTTGATTTTAGCTTACACGTTTGTTTAACAGATCTGGCTTATTTGTATGCAGACAGTTGCATCTTTAACTCTCAGACTGGTGCACTCTGACTTCACAGGAAACACTCGTAATTAAAAGACTTTTGCGACATGGTTGTTAGGGGCAAGGATTCTATTCAGGCTTTGCATCATAAAGGTACTCAGCAACCTGCATAGGGTCTATATTCGATAACAGACACTTGGTTTTTTTTAACCTATTATATCTACCCATTGTTGGCTCTGTGGCTAAGTCGATGCGAACGCTTCGTAATGCCGGGGTACCGGGTTCGATCCCAGCTGCGGGCCATACGCCTTGCATTGGTTTCGACAGTGGTATCAGGGAGCCGACCGTCCAGGCGCAATGGCAAACTACTGGACGTAGATTTGCCTATTGAAACCACACAACAACCAGGGACTGATGGGGTCGGTTCTGCAACGTCCTGTAAAAGATACGCAACTAACCTTTATATCTAACCATTAATTTAGATCCTATATTCCATAGAATTGAATTTTTTTTAACTTACTCGGTCTCCCAAATGCCCAGCTTGGCCGCTCGACTACCCGGAGGATATTGCGTCGGTAATCTGGACTGAACGGGAAAACCCCCAGAAAAGTTTTTTTTTTTTTTTTTTTATGTTTGGCTTTGCTGTTTAAGTTTTACCCATGACTTGGTTTTGTGAATGAACCCGGTCCCTTTGGCCAGACCAGTGCAGCACAGTTACACTTTGATCTTAGCCTAAAGGCCGAGAAGCGATCCTCATTAAAATTTTAACCCCTTCATATTCAAATATGATCTGCTCTGCAGTAGAATTTCCAAAGGTAGGTAAGGTAGATAAGTTGTACCCCATCAGGACATCACACAAGCGATAAACACGCAGTGACACAAAGTGACCCCGTGCGGATGAGGATCACCCGTGGAGAGGTCCCGGAAAACCGGTTCAGCCGTTAGGCCATATTTATGGCCGGGCTTATTTTCAGGGCCTGCAAAAGCCGACGTGGAGCTTCAAAATAACAAAACAAAATTGCATCCTACAAGGGGAGGCTTGTGCATAAACAGTTTCAAAAGGTAGGTAGGTAGGGACTTGTACCCCACCAGGACATCACACAAGCGATAAACACGCGGTGACATAAAGTGCTACCATGCGGATTACGATCACTCGTGGAGAGGTCCCTGAAACCCCTTTTAGCCGTTAGGCCACATCCATGGCTAGGACATATTTATGGCCCGACTACATTCAGGGCCGCCGGCAAAAGCCAGGGTAGGGCTTTAAATAACAACAACAACAAAAATCGCATCCCACGAGGAGACGACATGGCTAATTTCGAAAGCTAATAACAGTTTAAGTAATTACTGGCTGGATCTGATAGAATCGAGATTTCAATAAAAAAAAAAAATAGTTGCTATGGATAGAAAATATTGAAGCAATGACTGTGTGAGATTGAAAGAGTTAATAATGTTGTATGTCTATTTCCTTCAGTCAGATATGCAACAAAATGATCTGCTTCATTTAGCTTACAATGATCATGAGAAACAACCACACTTAAGTTTTTCTGTGAATATTTAGTGCACATTTTACTGAGGAAATATCATATTTGTGTTGGTTTGAATTAGGATATTTAGATTATATATATATATATATATATATATATATATATATATATATATATATATATATATATATATATATATATATATATATATATATATATATATATCATCCTCTTGTGGGATGCAAGTTTTCGTTATTTGAAGCCCTGCTATGGCTCCTGTTAGGGGCCGCAAAAAAGCCCGGCCATAAATATGGTCTAATGGCTGGACGGGGTTTTCTGCGACTTCTTCACGGTGATCCTCATTCACCTGGTGGCACTTTGTGTCATCGGGTGTTTATCGCTTGTGTGACGTCCTGGTGGGGTAAACACTACTACTACTACTACTGCTACTACTACTACTACTACTACTACTACTACTACTACTACTACTACTAATACTACTACTACTACTACTACAACAACAACAACAACAACTACTACTACTACTACTACTACTACTACTACTACTACTACTACTACTACTACTACTACTACTACTACTACTACTACTTCTACTACTACTATATATGTGTGTGGGTAGGTACAAGGTTAACCAATGTGTAAGATTTTCATTTGAGGAAACTACGGTGTATGTGTATATTTTAAGGTTGAAAAAACGGTTAGATTTTCCACTGAGAAAACTACCACAAATGTATGTAATAAAACTTCAATTAACCGTCACTCGTTAAAAACTATCGGTTTATGTTATCCGTCATCGTCTTCTTCTTCTTCCGCATTTTGAGCCCTTGAGGTTCATTGCTGCAGATATCACCAGCCTCTACTCTTTTCTCCGGTTGGCCTTCTCTTTTCAACTGGTGACACCAAGTGTTTGTAGGTCTGTCTGGATAGTATCTCTCCATAATCTACTTCGTCTGCCTCGTTGTCTACGACCATTCAGCATTCTTGTGTATACAGTTTTTACTTCTCTTTCATCTGACATTCTTTCAATATGCCCCAGCGATTTCAGTCTATTAGCTCTCATGATGCCAGTGATCAATGGAGATATAAACAAACTATAAATTTCGTTGTTGCTTCTCACTCTTCATTTCCCGCAGTTTGCATCTTTGATAGGTCCAAAGATTCGTCATAAAAACTTTTTTTTTTTAATGTGTAATAAGATTTCATCTTATTTAGTTGTGCTCCAAGTTTTATAACTACATGAAAAGAAGGGTCTTCTCGACGTTTTATATATTTTGATCTTGGTGTTGCGAAAACAAGACTTTATTTGTTTGTTATGTTTTGTTTTAGTATCCAGAAGCCATGAGTTGTTAACCCTTAGGCTCGGTATTATGAATATCGCAACCTTTCGGCCACATGGAGTTTGTCACTCGCTCACCGTGCAATCCGGTTTAGCCAACTACGCTAGAGAGACGGGCAAATAAAGACTTAAACTTTAGCAGATGTTAAAGGGCATGGTATACTTTTTTTCGTTTGTATTATAGATTGTATTTCTTCCTTCAGCATGTTGGAGAAGTTAAAGTTTGCATCCATGTATTGTATTTCTTCCTTCAGCATGTTGGAGCAGTTGAAATTTGCACCCGAATACTTACTTGTTTCTGTTCGTTTGATTTTTTATATTATCGACTTGTCTGTGGCCGGAGTTTACATCCTTTTACTGTCTTGTTATTATCAGGTTTTCTATCTCATCTTGATTGATAACTGTCTCTTTTTTTGTGAACTGCTTCTTTTAAAAGATTTAGTTTTTTTACAGTCTCTATTTCATTTTCTCCAACGATATCAGTGTCATCTGCATAACCAAGTATTCATATAGTTTCTCCTGTAGTAAACTCATCTTTCAATTTCCTTATGATTTCTCCAGTTGAAAAGAAGTGGGGACAGAGCATCACCTTGCTTTAAACCAGATGTTTTTTGAAAATGATCTGACTTTCTGCCTTTATCTGTTGCTATGTTTTAAGTGTCTTCCATACATAGTTTGGTCATGGTGATTAACGTTGTGTCTAAAATTAAAAAAATAGACGCGTGAATAACAACACATTTTGCAGGACTAAACAGTGAAAATATTACGTAAGAAATAAAAATATTGCTTGGAATGTGACATTATGGATGAATGCTTTGAAATTTTGAACGTTGTTGAAATTGTTTTCTGAGTGACTAAGATTGAAGAAGAAGAAGAAATTGATAGACGAAGAAGGATCACTTCTTAACCAGAAATCCACAGCTGGCCACCGAGAAGCAGAAACAATATAATTAAGTGCATCGAGTTGCTTGAAATGCAAAAGGAGGCAAATGTAACACAGATTCTAATTCTTCGTAAGATTAGGAATATAACAGTGCATAAAGCTCTGGCTTCAAAGACACAGAAGAAGATGACAGATTATTTTAAAGTATCATAGGTTTATAGTGAAACAATACATTTCTACACAGTACTTCTCTTAAATATTGAACGTTTATATTGAACGTTTTGTAAAATTAAACATAATATGTATGTATTGTTCACGCTCAAAAGATTTATGAAATCATATTGCACTACATGTGTATTGATGATTTATGTTACCCGTCTATTCGCCTGCTTGGTTATCTGACCCAACCCTGATCCGGATGGTTATTCGAAGTTCTACTGTATGTATAAGGTTCACAAAACGACTGAGATTCTCTAGTGAGAATACTGTCACGTTTTTAGAGAGATTGAAAAGGATGCACAATTCTACATTGAGGACGCTGCCTTGTGTGTAAAAAGATGCAAGATTTTCCACTGCCAGCAACGAATCTACTGCCAAACAAACCAGCATATGTCTGTGTGTATGGTTCAAACTATGGAGTCAATACAAAACAGATGGCCGTAAATTTGGCACATCTTCAGGAAAGGAAAACAGAGAATGATGAAAAAGGCGCTCAAATGGAAAACAAATTGACTAAGGGGATGAGGATGCAAAACAAAAAACAAACGAAAATACAAAAACAAAAAACTCCAAGACGAATGTTGATGAGAGAAAGATCCAAGGTGGTGGATTGAATTCCATCTATGGTGGTGAAACAATAACACGAAGGTGATGGGCTGGATTCCATCCATGATGGTAAAACAACTGCATGAAAGCGGTGGGCTGGATTCCATCCATGATGGTGAAACAATTGTACGAAAGCTGTAAACTGGATTCTATCCATGATGGTAAAACAATTGCACAAAATAGAATGGAATGGAGGAATGAAAACTATGAGTCCTACTTGGCATATAACTGCACAACAGGAAGTTAAAATTTTTTTTTTAATATCCAGAAACTATGAGTTGTTAACCCTTTGGCTCGATACTATGGATATCGCAACCCTTCGGCCTTGATTCCATGTTAGATACCGTAAATCTGGGAGAAATTTGGCTTTTCTGCCAACCCCCGGGCGTGAACCCGGACCACAAGGAGGTCATCACCTGGTCGGCGCGAAGTCAGGTTTAACCAACTACGCTAGCGAGCCGGTGAAAGAAAATTATTAACTTTTTGCATAAATGAACTTATTTACTTGCATTAAACCAATAATATATCATTCCCCTCCCCCATCCCCAACAACAAAATATGGTGTGTGTGTTTTTTTTTTTAAACAAAAAAATTGTATATGTTGACGTTTGTAAGTACGTTATAGAATATGTATCATCATTATCATCATTATCCTTATATGCTGGCTGCCTTTACATCCGATGGGGCTTACACTTCAGTAGTTTGGCCTCTCTCATGAACATTCGTTTAAAGCTTGCCTGTGAAACTCTCATTTCTTTGATTCATTTGTTTCCCATTTATTTTAGTCCCACTTTTGTGATTGTTTTCTACTTCATTTCATAATTTGCTCAGTGAACAAGAACACTAATTATTTTGGAATATGAACAAAATTCATATCCAGGAAAACTACAAGTATGCCTGACTGTAATGCTATGTCTGGTATATAATGAACTGATGCTTTATTTATATCCTACCCCAAATAAGGGGGGGGGGGGACGATTCAGCAGGTCACGGGACAGTCTAATATTTCAGGGGGTGGTAGATAAGCTGCATGCAGTCGTGGGACCTAGGTTGCACTCTCTCGTGGGAACTAGGTGGGCTGGGGTTAGGGCGAGTTCTAGATGTTTTGGGGTCGTTTAAAGCATCATAAAGCCGGAAAACCCAGTCTTACCACCCTCTACAATGTTGGACTGTCCTGTGATGTCATCTGGGGGATAGAATAACAGTAAAGCACCAATGAACCTTGTATTTAGGTAATACGCAGAAATTCAGTTACTAAGCATCTTTCGAGGCCATCCATTAAAAGAACACTATTAAATGGTACACATAGCGATACAAAAAGTAAGCTGATTAATATGCCGAGATAAAAGTATGTACTAGAAAATAAACCAACAAGAACACATGGAAAAAAAAACTGGCTATTTGAATGTTTTTACCTAATTTGAAATATATTCTTCTTTTTCTACTGCGTCCGCTATTAAAACACAGTTCGCAAATTATATTGTGATAACAACAATATCCGCGACTTTTGGATAACAAATAAGATTTCAGCACGTTCTGAATTAATCCACTTTACAACATACTTATTAGCGAGCAGTGGGTCTACAACCCCCCCCCCCCCCCCCCCAATTGGGTTCCCATAACACACAAGAGAAAAACATATTATAAAGTTCTAATTAGAGCTAAGAAAAACAGAATATACCTTGCACAAGAAAGAAAAAAATCCCGAAGGGCAGTAAGGAATCTATCATATTTTCCTTACTGGTAGACATTTGCAAAAGATATTTTAAACAAGACACTGAAAACTTGCCTATGAATGTTATTTTTATTTCTCTGTAAATATACTGTAGATGTTCTCAATATCCGTTTTCCCTTTTTTTTTTTTTTTTTTTCTTAATTGCATTTTTAAAATGTTGGTGACAATTGTTGCGTTCTCCTGTTTTTACCACTTTTGTTCACGCTGTTACCAGAATTTGACCACATTTTAATTATGATGAGAATAATTGGTTTGAAGAGCAAATGCCAGGAGAGCCAGAATGTATCCGTCGCATATCGTAAGACAAGAACTAGATCTCCATTAACACTGAGGGTTTGTGCCCAGTGCTACCATTTGTAAATGAAAGCTGATGGAAGACATGATGTTAGATGAAAGTGCATGCAGAAGGCTGCTTGTTCTTAGAATTAAATGTGGATCCAACACACACAAAAGGGAAGTGTGAGAGGAGAATTACGTCATGTGAATGACTAATTTTTAAATGTAATGTCAAATCGTGCTCATCAACGACTGTTACATCTTCCCAGAACTGTGTCACCATAACCTTCCTTGCTGATGGCATAACCTTGAATTTTTGAACACAAGGCGTATTATGCATTCGGTCTTAATTTTTAAATTCAAACATAAGAGATCTACAAAATGCTCACTTGTAGCAAGTAACAATTAAGTTAAAAAACTGAACCACACAATGGTTGGAATAATTGTCTTCATTGTGATGCTATGCATAGATATAGTTTAAACTACTTTACACCATGCGAAGAATGTTTTTAATGTCTAATTTGTGACAGTTTCACCAGAAGTGTGTTATACAAACTTTGATAAACCATAGACAATGTGACGTATTGAGTGTCCATTTTACTTCTGTGATACTTGCTGTTCTCAATTAACTTTGCCTATGAAGCTGTAAACTTGCTTTTTTAATGAATGAATATGTTAAGTGTAGCGTAGATCGGCAGTAGTTGCATTCCTGACATAGAATCAGTTTGCGAAAAAAGTAACTGTTGTTCAAATGTTTTGCGTCTATTAGAGTTTTGCTGTGTATATTATATGCTACTTAGAATAGGTATAATCCAACGTTTGTAATGTTGTAATCAAATTTATATATATACTAGCATTATTGTTATAAAATGTTTGCATTTCTATTTACTGCGAGATCAGTAAGAGTCTGAAACATGAAGACTGGTTCTAATAATGTTGATATGACCTCTTAAGGAGTTTCTGGTGGGATAAATTAAAATCGGGCATCGACTTATAATCAATGCCGTCTTAACGAATGGACCAGCAGGGCACACGCCGGGAGCCCCAGGAGCAGAGGCACCCCATGCTAACCTAAATAATATGTTTAATCATGGCCAGCTCCATAAAAAGCCGAAGAGTTCAAACGGGAATTCCAGTTTTAGTGAGGCTGGCGGGGCCGGTCGGTGGTAATAATTGTTATGGAGTAGATGTATACACAAATTGAGCTGCAGTTTAATTAATTTGCAACATGTGTTACTAAATGAATTATTATTTTGAAGTTAAATAAATGGGCTTTTATAAAATATTTATCTTCAAAATAATACTTTTTTCAAAAACACATGTTGCAAATTAATTAAACTGCAGCTCAGTTTGTGAATAAATCTACTCGATAACAATTGTTACCACCGACCGGCCCCACCAGCCTCCCCAAAACGGGAATTCCCATGTGAGTTGTAATGCCGTATGTCTCGAGCTGGCCGTGGTTTATTATTAACGACCATTTACTTTTCGTTCCTGTGTGTGTTTGTGACAGAAACCACAGCACACTGGTTTACCCAGGGATCAGTAATGAAGATCAGACGGCTTCCCTAATATTCCTATCTCTGCAGCGCTAGAGTTGGGCGTAAGCTAAATCAGATTAA
>CAJHNH020000317.1:47500-62500 GCA_905116865.2 Candidula unifasciata
TCAAGAAACACCAGAAGACATTAACTAAAAACCATGATCTCACCAGGATAGCAAGTTTTAAACAAGAAGCAGTAAAAGAATAATTACAATAGAAAGGAGGAAAGCATTTAAACACGTATCGCCTGTGATTAGGACTATTGAGAATGAATGGAGTGTACATAAAACCACTTTGCTTAGTATTGCTGAAAAATTATGTGGACAAAGAAAAAGAGGAATCAGGCGGAATTATAACAAATATTGTCATGGTGGTGTGAAGAAGTAAAAGAAGCAGTTAGGGGAAAAAAAAGACTTATGAACAGTGAATAACATCGAAGAGAGAAGAGGATTATGTAAACTATATATAGACTGTAACGAAGAGACAACAACCAGAGAATCAAGAAAGCAAAACAAGAATCCTGGGAACGTTTCGGAGAGTCATTAGCAGAAAATGAGAAAACAGCCAACAGAATATTTTTAAGGTAGTAAAAACTATGCAAAAAAAAAAAAAAAAAAATGAGAGTTACAACCAAACAGTAGTAATTAATGATAAAACAGAAAAGACATGAACAGACCCACCAGAAGTAGCTGAAAGATGGAGACTGTACTTCTGTGAGTTCTGTAACTTCTTAGGAGATTGCCAGGAAAGAACAACCAAAGACTGCAAAGCAACAGTGCTAGAGCCTGATATACTGATTTCTTAAGTAGTTAGTCATTAAGCAGTCAGCTAAATATAAAGCACAAGGAGCTGATATATTACCAACAGAAACAATCAAAGCAGCAGGTGAAAACAACATTAGATGGCTCCACAGAATTATTAGTGCGTCATGGGTAAAACAAACTGCTCCCATTAACTGGCAACATGTAGTAAGTAGTTGTACTATTGTGCAAGAACAAGGGAAGCGAGCCAGAATGCAGTCAGTATCGAGGCATCCCTCTGTTAAGTCATGTTTGAAATATGTATGCTAAGATAATAGAAACGAGGCTGCGACCAGTGATAGAAACACAGCCTGCAGAAGAACAGATGGGTTTCATAAGAAGTAGAAGATGCAGAGATGCAATCTTGACACTTAAACAGTTAATGTAAAAGAACATTGAACATGATCAGAACTTAGTTGAGTTCTAGCGTTTGAAGACCAGGAGAAAGCTTTCGACAGGGTCAAGAGACAAAAACTATGGGAAATAATAGCTCGATATGGAGTAAGTTAACACCTTATTGAAGTTTGCAAAAGCTTATATAAAGATTGTAGAAGCGTAGTTAGAATAAATCAGGGAACATCCAAACCATTTAAAGTAACATGTGGAGTAAGACAGGGATTCCTCGTGTGGGTTCCGGAGTCCTTTTATAGGGAAAAGAAGAATAGACCCACTGTCTACCCATAAGCATGTCGTAAGAGTCGACTAATTGGGAGCTTCCTTCGAAGACGGAGTGCATCTGCCTGAGAGGCAAGAAACTAGCAGTCTGCATACAAATGAGTCAGATCTGTAAAACGGATTCACACGCAACACTCAGGTTCTGGAACATAACTGCAGTCCAGAAGTGGACGAACGACCAAAACTTTCCGCCATAGTTTACAGCTGGTGAACGTGAAGAAGAAGAGGAAGACAGGAATGTGTCTTATCACCACTCCTACTTATCATCTACACTGACAGTATAAGCAGAGATGCCAAGCCCAGGAACGAAAATACTAGTAACATTAACGAATTTGCTGATAACCAGGCCTTGATTGCAGATACAGCCATGAATTTACAACATCTCACATCCATTGATGAAGAAAATAAATCAATGAATATGAGAATTCAACATCGAAAGACAGAAGAAATGTGAAAAAGAAGAGAGAAGCAGAATTTAAATATAGCATTAGAGCAAACATATATTCAACAGGCACATACGTTTAAATATCTTGGAACAAGATTCACTAAAGATGGTAAATTGGACGAAGAAATTAACATCCCACGCAGTAAAGCAGGCCAAGTATTGGGACAACTAGCCCACTCCACCCTCCCCTATCCCCTCTTTTACAGTATAAAACAATCCCAATCGGCAAAAAGAAACATCTCATACAAAGCGTATTCATTTCTATCCTATACTATCAGTGCCAGACGTGGTCATTCACAGCAAAAGATAAAAGAAAATTAGTAACGATAGAAATGAGGTGTCTGAGCGATAAAATGGGCACATAACAAATTCTAAATCACAAAGACAGTAAATAACATGGTTTGGTGTCTTGAAGAGAATGCCTTCTGATGCTATACCATACAAGGCATATACCAAGAGTGAAGAGGGATGTAAAGCAAGAGGTTGACCAAGAACAAGTTGGAAATATAACATAACATCAGAGAAACTCTACAGCATCACGATGTGTCTATGGTCGAAGCAGTCAGAAGAGCACGAAGCAGGAAACAATATATATATTCCTCGACACTCGAAGCGGTAACAGAGGACGTAAAGAGGAAGAAGAAGAAGAAGAAGAAGAAGAAGAAGAAGAAGAAGAAGAAGAAGAAGAAGAAGAAGAAGAAGAAGAAGAAGAAGAAGAAGAAGAAGAAGAAGAGAGGATGAAGAAGAAGAAGAAGAAGAAGAAGAAGAAGAAGAAGAAGAAGAAGAAGAAGAAGAAGAAGAAGAAGAAGAAGAAGAAGAAGAAGAAGAACGAGAAAAAGAAGAAGAAGAAGAAAAAAAAAAAAAAAAGACCTGTATTATGCCCCGCTTTATTTGTCAACAAAGACCGACCATGACTTTTTTAAAGTGTGAGTGAATGAGTGGATTGTTGGACAAACGGACAAACAGACAAACTACGCTATAGTATATGAGATCAATCAACTGGGTGCCGTCTCGGCAACTTAGGTTGGTTACAATCTATCTCCAACAATCTATCTCAAATTTTTAGTAGTACATTTTCCCAGAAGGCTGTTCGTCCATATCTTGATGGTGTCCACCCCTGTGTATAGTTGTCCACCCCTGTGTATAGTTGTCCTCCGATGTATATAGTTGTCTACCCCTGTGTATAGTTGTCTACCCCTGTGTATAGTTGTCCACCCCTGTGCATAGTTGTCCAACCCTGTGTATAGCTGTCCACCCCTGTGTATAGTTGTCCACCCCTGTGTATAGTTGTCCAACCCTGTGTATAGCTGTCCACCCCTGTGTATAGTTGTCCACCTCTGTGTATAGTTGTCCACTCCTGTGCATTGTTGTCTAATCCTGTTTATAGTTGTCCAATCCTTTGTATAGTTGTCCACCCTTGTGTATAGTTGTTCACCCCTGTGTATGGTTGTCCACTCCTGTGTATAGTTGTTCACCCCTGATGATGATACTCCTGTGTATAGTTGTCCACCCATATGTATAGTTGCCCCCCCCCCCCCCGTGAATAGTTGTTTACCCCTGTGTATAGTTGTCCACTTCTGTATTTAGTTGTTCATTCCTGCGTATAGTTGTCCACGCCTGTGTATAGTTGTCCACGCCTGTGTATAGTTGTCCACTCCTGTATTTAGTTGTTCATTCCTGTGTATAGTTGTCCACCCCTGTGTAAAGTTGTACACACCTGTGTATAGTTGTCCACACCTGTGTATAGTTGTCCACGCCTGTGTATAGTTGTCCACCCCTGTATATAGGCTCGACTTTCTGGCACCTAGTAGTATCGCATATGGCTTTATTGTTAGAGAGGGTCTCTTGCAGCCAAAAAGTTGCACAAAGCACGAACTTCAAGGTGTGCCAAAACCTGAGCGTTTAGCAGTTTTGAACGTCAAATTCGACATCCTCCCCCCCCCCCTCCCTCCCCCCACAAAAAATTTTTTTAGCATCTGGACAGGGAAACTGTGACTTCCGCACCATTAAGCCCCCTTCCTGTAAAAAAAAAATAATTGGGCAGCCGGTAGGAATGAAAATCATTGTGTCAGCCTAATCTGTAAACAGCAAAACTAAGACAAGAGAGTGGGATAGAATAAGAGAGATGGAAGAAGGAAAAAGAGAGAGGGGTGGGGAAGAGAGTAAAAGCGAGAGAGAGAGAGAGAGAGAGAGAGAGAGAGAGAGAGAGAGAGAGAGAGAGAGAGAGAGAGAGAGAGAGTTAGAAACAATTTATCCAGGAGTTGTCGGTTCCTATTTTCAAAGCAGACCTGTTGCTAAAGAACTGTGACGAAACAATATCACATTGAAACGCCATCGATTTTTGTGTACAAGCTCACACTTTTCTATCTTTCACTATGTTTTCAATTTTGCTCAGAAATGCCATTCTAAAACATTATCAGTCACAGAGTAATTGATAAAAGGACACATTGGAGTCCAAAGGTAAGTGGCGGATTTCTGTATTTTCTTATTATAAAGTATGGCGCTGCGAGGAGTTACTGGGGAATCTGGTCGACGCTTCGCTATCAAGGGAAAGGCAAGAAGACGGATATACAGTCAGACAGTCCTGGTGCCATCGGAATTGAACCTCTTCGCTTGCTGGTGAAAATAGGGACTGATCGCTATTTGGAATGTCTTGATGGCTTTGATGTCGGTTTTTAGCTAAATACTTGACACTCAGTAAAGTATCATATATATAATTAACAACCCGACAGTTTACTTATCGGCACCCATAGAAAGAAGTAGAGAGATAGAAGGACACACTAGACAACATAAAAAAAAAAACGAAAGCTATAATTAACGTGCCGAGAATCGAGCCTGTTATCTTCAAATGGCATGTGTGCCTTGCTATGGAAACAAGGAAAATAGGAATATGACCATGACCAACTAGGCAACCCAAACTAGGTGTCTTCTTCGGCCATGTCTTCTGTACAACCTGAAATCCACAACTAGGAAATATGGACAGAACTCATCTCAAACCATTGAAATGACACCATAGGTTACATAAATTTATATTAACCAAGCATAGGTCGAAAAACAAACACAACAACAATTACATATATATCAGACCGTAAGGCTGAGTCTAGAATACAACAAATATTTAAGTATCCATCGGTCAGTGCAGTGTCCAAAGTTTAGCTACAATGGATCTCTATTCGCTCACTTTCATCTTGCATGCTTACTCCCTGAAACTGCTGTTCGTCCATCTGTTGATGATATTCTCCCGTTTGTATCAATGTCTGCCTCCTGCTCGATTGTCTTTGATTTGTCCCTCCAGTCTGATTTTTCAAAGAATGTTAAACGTTAAGAAGACGAAATATTTCTCTTGACTCTTTCTTATTTCCTTCAGCAACTCTTTATGTCTCCAAACTATTAAAAGTATTTCTAGCTAATTGCTTTTGTTTCCATGAAATAACAACTATTCTTCTGCATCGCAGTGAGGACAATATATACAAATCACTAGTATTGGAAATTTTCCAATACGCATGTGAGATCCGGACTTTTACTATGGAAATAAGGATTCAGGCTTTCAAATGTAAATGCAATAGATGAATTTTACGACTTAGTTTTTTAAATCACCAAACTAACAAATACATCAGAGACAAAATATACAAATTTGCAGGAAATCGGGAGCCTCTCTTAGCTGTTGTGAAACATCGCACGCTTGTTTGGGAACGTGGTGAGACATGACTCGATTGCAAAGACTGTGCTACAAGGAACACTGGAGTGTAGTCGAAGAAGAGGAGGGCAAAGAAGAAACTAGAATGACAACATCAAGAAATGGACAGAACTAATTTATCATACACTTAGTCATCAAGCGGAAGACTAGAAAGCTCGCGGGTTTCATGTGCTAGTGTTTCCGTCGATACACCTGCAAGAGCCTGATGGGTCAAGGGTTATGTTATTATAGATTCAGATTCGACTTTCTCATCGCTACTTAATAAAAGAAATATATAAATAATAGAAAAACAGTGGACTCGCTGACTCACTAAAATCCAAGTCACTTGGGTGTCAGTTGTGCCCTAGATTTGGTGCCAAGATAAGTTTTCTTATCCATCTTATCTTCATACTCATAAATCCCACTCCTCTTGTTACTTGCTATCCGTATCGACATTCTAGCACACTGGTCCGACCCACTCCTGCTGCGTCCACCCATGCAGCAGCTATCGAAGTGTCTCCATGTTCACCGTGCCCGAGTTGACTAGCATATCTTCCTTGTTTTCCCGCAACCGGTTTCTGCATGTTTATCCTCTTTTTAAAACTCATTGTTATCATGGTTCTGGCTCATCGCATTAAAAATGTCTGCCCTATCCAATTATCTTCTTCCGATGACAACTCCAGGCAGGGCTATTTTCATTTCCTGTCATCCCAGCGCTGTCTGATGCTGTCAGAAATAAAGCCACTCCACTACTGGCAGACACATGGACAAGTCATCGACACTTAGGACAGACAAACAACAAACCATGCCGTTCGTGAACTGTTCATTAGTAAGTTTCCACCACATCATGCACTGTGACACTTTGGTTCGTGGTAGATTTTGTTTGGTACTAATCACTGTTAAAACTGTCCTTTAACGGGCGTCGCTTTAAAAACGACTAATTAAGGGTTTTGCTTAAATCAGTCCTGTGTTGGGCTGAAAATCGCAGATATCGCAGCCGTGCTGTAAACCACAAAACAACATGACAGCTGATTCTTTTTTTAGAGCGAACGCAGAAGAAGAAATAGGATAAAGTTTAGGCTCTAATGACTGAAGCAGATGCCCGGTGTATATAGATTTATTGCACCATTTTTATTTTCCCATCAGTGCAATCGAAGCCATGCCGGAAGGTGAAAAAGAAAAAAATCCATGCATAATTTACTTTTTAACTATCAGCGCAACCCTTGGAGGCCTTCTGTTCGGCTACGACACCGGTAAGGAACATATGGCGCTTCTTCTTCATCTGCAAGCAACTGGTGTCTTTTGTGTCTGTAACTGTAACTGTAACTGTGTGTGTGTGTGTATGTGTGTGTGTGTGTGTGCCGTAAATATGGGTGAATATTGAAGGTCATTCATTTGTTCTGTGTAAATGGTGGGTATTTGTTGGTTTCCTGCTTGTATATTCTGAAAATGCAATGGACTAAGAACGAGAAAAACACCGACATCACGCGTGATCCGAGCATCGAGGAAAACTGGCTCATAAACAGCATCCTTTCCTTAACGCTTAGCTGTTGTTTAGGATCTGTGAAACGTCGTGGTGGCCTGTAGGTAACAGCGAGGGTACAGTGTCCACAACACCACTCAGAAGGCGGATGCAAGACATTGAAGATGCACTGGTTGTAGGAATTGCAGATGCACTGGTTGTAGGACATTGAAGATGCACTGGTTGTAGGACATTGAAGATGCACTGGTTGTAGGACATTGAAGATGCACTGGTTGTAGGACGTTGAAGATGCACTGGTTGTAGGACATTGCAGATGCACTGGTTGTAAGACATCGAAGATGCACTGGGTGTAAGACATCGAAGATGCACTGGGTGTAAGACATCGAAGATGCACTGGGTGTAAGACATTGAAGATGCACTTGTTGTAAGACATCGAAGATGCACTGGTTGTAAGAGCAGACAGGGCTGGAGAGAAAGAGACCTTCAGACGTGCCCTGACGAGAGCGACGTTCTAGAAGGGACCTGCTGGTTGTGATGATGATGATGAACTGTAAGTATCATTTGTCTGAAGTTCACAAGGCAGGGAAGGTTGGCAGGGTACTTAATGATTGGCCAGTGCCGCGATGAGTACGACGTTCTGTAAGGGACTTTCTAAGTGATGGTGATGATGATGATGATAAGGCTCATAAGGAATTGTATAAGTCTTGCCACTGGTCTTGCTACATATCGTCATCATCATAGTCATCAGGTTCCACTTCTGTCGTTGAGCGTTGTGGGGAGGAACAGTTTGTGATCCAATGCTTCATAGGCAGCTATGGCTACTGTCATTCCCTGTCGACGTAGAAGCTCTTTAATGCCATCAATCCATATTCTCCTAGGGCGGCCTCTTGCTTTCACTTCAGATAACTGGTAGTTGTTGTGGCTGCATTCTTACAAACTGACCAAACCATTTCATCTTCTGTTTCTCAATGAATTTGCTGTATGGTGTTGTTTCTACAGTTTGTCTGATAATATAATTTCTAACTTTGTCTCGGATGGTTTAGTTGTCGGCTTTTCTCTGGCATCTAATTTCACACATGTTAATTTTACTTAGGTTAGCCTTTGATAATGTCTAAGTACAGTATTGGTACGAATATGCTGTTTATAATCTGTTTCTTAGCAAATCCTAATAACGGTATCAGTTGGTATATAAGTGCACTGGCTCGCTGTTATCTTGTTTCTGTTTCCCGAACGATTCTTCCTTCTTCCGAGAATATATTTCCCAGATATTTAAATTCGTTAACTTACTTGAGATAAGTACTATTCAATCCGATAGGAATTCTGATGACCTGCCTTACTTCAGTTTCAGTAGTATTTATTTTCATGTGATATCTACTGCATGTTAAACTTATTATGTTCAAATGTTCTCGCCGTCTACTCCCCATACCCTCATCGTAGAACAGGCACTGATCGTCAGCAAATAGTAGCTAATTTATTGTGTGTGGATCTAATTCTTCCCCTGGAAAGTAAACTTCGTCATTTTCAGGATTTTTTGGGTCGACTGCTTCAAAGCTGGCTCCGTTGGATATTATGTCTATGTATATAGTAAATACGAGAGGAGGTAGCACGCGTCCTTGCTTGATCCGCGCTACACGTACTTTCTATAACTGCTTATCCTTCTTATCATCATCATCATCATCATAATCGTCATCCCGTGGTATTGCTGACGATCACCTCAGACTCGCCGTCTATACCTCCATGTCGTTATATCCTGTCCGATAAGTTAAATATCCTGGATCAAATTCAGGTCGATAATTTAGCCTGTCCACACCGTTCGTCTTGCGGTTTTTTTTTTTTTAATTATTCTCTTTTCCTCTGTCCATTTGTTCTCATTCGACTTCCTGTTGAGTGATTCTGTGTCCGCTTTTCTTCATGATGGACACATTAGATTGTCATCTTTTTCTTTTATAAATGTCTATACAAGTGAATGTCTAGATCTTTCATATTTGCCTGTCTTGAAGTCAAGCCATATAATGTTCAACAATTTCCTTAGATAATTGTTTCTGAAAGTATTTAACGTTCGTTCCATGTTTGTAGTAGCTCAAATTTCACTGGCATTTGTTAAAACCGAGAAAAAAAAGTTAGAATTAAAAAATACATAACTGTGTCCGTATAAATAAGGGGCCCCGTTAGAGCAGTCGATAGGTGACTCGCTTTTAATCCAGCTACTACTGACTGCAGCCCTCGGCAGGTGTTCGAAAACGGATGGTTCCTGGGGCTCACCATGCTCTAGGAAATGGGTACCAGTGTTAACACTCTGGGGTAAGTGGACGAACGTCGCTGTAGCTACGGAGTTTCGTGCGGACAAGGGCGACACGGGCGGACAGTTTCTTATCAGCTGTCCGGACTGGTGGCAGAACACCTATAGTTTATAACCGTGTGCAACGACGCTGGTTCACATCTAAACACTTTACCTTTTGAAAGGACAGGTATATCGAGTATTGTGGTAATTAATGTGGCCTGAGTGGAAATCAAAGAATCGACTCGTCAGTGTTACCAGGACGCAGATATACGGTACAGCACACACAGGAGTTCGAGGATATGAAAGAGCGAATTCTCTGGCTACAAAAGTGATAGCTACATGAAGACCCGTACTGGTCAAAACGGATATTCTGAAGGCGGTTTGTGAACGAATGCTGACAGAATACACGAGTTTAGATTAAATAACATGTGTAAGATTGTGTGAAAGATGAATTAGGTATGGATCCGACAAGGAGAGCGTATGGGAGGAAGATAACGACGAGTTTATAATCAGTGAGCTACGGGAACAGTTAGCATCTACACCTGAAGACAGAGCACCAGTGGGTATGCCCGTTGGACTATGTCGTCGATTCTTAAATCAGCAAATCAGCAATCAGATTAACTGTAGATTTGTTTACAAAACAGGGATTATAAGTGGCGCTATAATTCTGATCAACGATGAGTTCGGCCTCACAAGCGGCATGCACCAGCTCATCGTGGCATCCACAGTAGGATCTGCAGCCATCTTCTCTTTATTTTCTGGCATAGTCGCTGATGCTATCGGACGTAAGGTCTGTAGTTAATACATGTCTGTGTTTCTAATATTTTCTGTGCATTTTAGCTGAAGAATGATGTGTTTACAGCATGTTCTTTGTATTTTAGCTGAAGAATAATAAGTGTTGAAGAAATGTTCTTTGTATTTTAGCTGAAAAATGATAAGTGTTTACAAAATGTTCTTTGTATTTAAGCTGAAGAATGATGTGTTTACAGCATGTTCTTTGTATTTTAGCTGAAGAATGAAAAGTGTTTATAAATGTTTTAGTATTTTAGCTGAAGAATGATAAGTGTTTATAAAATTGTCCTTGTATGTTAATAATAATAAGTGTTTATGACATTTCCTCTGTATTCTAGCTGAAACTTGGTCTATGTTTATACTTTTTTCATTGTAATTTGTTTGGAGAATAATAAGTGTTTACAATATTTTCTTTGTGTCTAGCTGAAACATGGTCTGTGTTTAAAACATTTTCTGTGTATTCCCGCCAAAGTATGGCTCTGTTTGTAGCATTTTGTTTGCATTTTAGCTAAAACATAGTCTTTGTTTATAATATTGTCTTTGTCTTCTAACTGAAACGAAAGTAAATGTGGCCTATTTGAAGCATTCTTATTTATTTATTTTTGAAATCTGAAACTGTTGAAAGTATAACTTGTCTTTATAGCATTTTACTTATTTATTTGTTGTATTTGTTCAGCTGAGATTTTATTACTCAAGCCTTGCTTTTGAAACATTACGTCAAAGATGAAATCCTAGATCAGTGACCTTCCTAATGCCGGGACCTTTTCATGTGGTTCCTTTTGTTGTGGCGACCCCCAAAGAACTATTTTACGTCATAACTCCAATGAATATGTATTTTCCGATGAGCTTAGGTGACCCATGTGAAAGGGTCGTTCGACCTCCCAAAAAAAAAAAGGTCGCGACCAGCAGGTTGAGAACCCCTGCCATAGACAGTCTTCTGTCACTGATCACTAGTCTAGGGTTGTGACGGGCAATCAGTGAAGTCAAGTAAATCATGCATAGCATGGCTTCATGCATTCGAACGTTTGTAGACAATCTCTGGGCTGCTTCGCTTCATGCAGAATCTCAGACTAACCCAGCTCTTGCTGCCGTTCATTTTGACCACATCTGGCCACATTCCACGGCCTATGTGGGCTGTTAGGATACATTGAGTCTTTCTGTTCTCATTCATTTACTCGTTTACGCTCTTGCTCCAGGGCCAGAGCACAGACTCAAGTTCAGTTCTACAACTCTTCGTCTCGTGCGTTAAGTCCTCGCGCGTAATTATAATGTCACTGTCTCTATTTGTGTTTCATAAGAATCACGCTAATCTCCTGATTGTCCCTCCTGGCCTATACGCCTGTAAGGTAGACCTCTTATGTGTAGTAGATGTTTATCTTCCTCCTATAAAACATTTATATATGTTATGAGCATGCTTGCATTGAATGTTGGCTACAAATTGGAACGGAAGTACACATAAAGGTCTGTCTGCGCATGTACCTCTATTTTCAGGGAACCATTATGGTCTCTGCGGTGATATTCACCATAGGTGGCGTCTGCATGGGTGTTGCTGCTGGACCGGAGATGATCATTTTGGGCAGGTTCATTGTAGGAGCTGCTATAGGTAGTGTCCTTACACGGCGTGCTGGTTTCTCTGTGTTTGTATTAGGGTGGACGAGTACTTCATGGCGTTCGTTGTTAGAATAATAATAATAATACTAATATAATAATGCTAACAAAAGTAATAATAAGAACAAGTAAATTGAAAATTTATGAGTGTAAAGGGGGAGGGGCGGGAGGGAGAAGGTCATAATTGATGTAGTGGCAGCAGTGATAGAAGTAGTAGAATAGAAAGCAGTAGCGGTGGTGGTTGTAGTAGTCACAGAAGTAGCAGCATTATCAGTTGTTTTAGCGATAGTTGTAGTAGCAATAGTAGTAAAGGTAGTAGTAGCAGCAGCAATAGTTGTATAGGTTTTGTTGTTGTTGTTGTTGCTGTTGTCTTTGTTGTTTTAGTAATAAAAGAAGGAGAAGAAGAAGCAAAGAAGCAGAAGTAGAAGAAGAAAAAGAAAAAGAACAACAACAACAACAACAAAAACAACAACAAGATAGTATTGGATGGTGGCGATTATGACGATAAAGACAAGGACGAAGAAAAGGAGATGAAGTAATCGAATAATACAGCAACTTATCATAAGTTAATTTTTTTTTTAAATCCGATCCTTTCTCACGCCTTTAGGCGCATAGGGCATATTGGAAGAGCACCCACATTTTTACAGACCAATCGGCACTAGTTGGGTAATGTGGTTAGCATTGCGCCCGCTGTCTTTACTTCCCCAGGACAGCCCATCCTAGTACCCATTTTAGGCTGGGTCGACATGCGACGTCCTATACCATGATAAAATTCCAAGCAACCAGCAGTGTGTTTCGATCGCGGTATGTTGGAATTACGAGTCGGACTCGCAACGACTAAGCCACGGAATCCGCCTATAATGAGTTACTTAACAAAGCATAAATGAGGAAAATAAACTTAGCTGGTCATGTCTCCGATGAGCGAAATAATAAAAAATGTTGTGTTTGTTTATTGCTACACGATTGTGATCACCAGCCTATCTCAGTTCCCAACTGTTCCACAGGCTTTGTGTCCTCTGTTGTTCCTGTTTACATCTCGGAGTGTGCTCCCATTTCAATCAGAGGACTTCTCATCACCATGAATCAGCTCTTCATTACTATTGGTATTGTGATATCATCCGTGTTTGCTGGCGCCTTTCAAGGATTCGATGGAGGATGGAGGTAGGACAGCGATGTCCCTAAACATAACATAAAGTAAACTTTGACCCCTTAGGGTCATGGAGATGTATCGATAGAAGCACTTTCACACAAAATCTGCCATCTGTGTATATCTTGCAAAAACGTATATGATAACTTAGTCCTGTCCATTTCCTGATGACATTCCAGATCCTTCTTTGTGCTCATCTTCTAAGACTACCTTCCTAAACACAAGTTACACCCTAACTGAAAGTTTCAAAAGTATGTAACTTTATTTGAGCTGATATCAGGAACTAAAGTCTCCCCGTTTGGTGTATGACACCCCGTAAAGGTAGGGGTGGGGGTAAAGAGAATAGACCCAATGCTCCATAGCAAGCATGTCGTATTATGGTGGCGGCTAAGTGTGTATTTTTTTTTATCACTTTAAAGTGTTATGTTTGTCATTTGTCTTAATATTACCTTCCCCATAGCTGTCACTATGCCCTACAACATCTAATAAAATCAAAAACGTTGTCTCTAACACCAAGATCACAATATATAAATCACCCGAAAGACAAGATTTCCTATATGGATCTAAAACCTGGAGTACAAATAAATGAAACTAAACATTATTACAAACGTCAGATAACAGTCTTACCAACCGCACTCAAATGCTGAGACGTATAGGGCATATAGGGCTAGACCTATATTTTATAGACCAATGGGGCACAAGATGGGTGATGTGGTCAGCATCACGCCGGGCAGCTCTAGGCTGCTTCTCATATCCAGCAAGCTGGACAAGGTCACAAAGTCATATCTGTCCCCGTAATCATCTACGTAATATCCATTTGTCATTGCAGTGATAACCCTGCTCTAGACAAGATACACGTCTTATTCTTCTTTCCGTTCGTCCGACTAACGTAATTATGTTGTGCTGCTTAGCTGCGACATTGCATCTTTCGGCAGACATATTGGACTTGAACTGGAATTTGTTGACCGGGGTTAGCCTTCCCGGAAGTTCCATATAAGTTCCCTCTGAGTAAACAATACCGGTCGGGTAAGGGATCAGGCTACACCGATAATACCTGGCCTCTGCATTACTGCCTAAGTTTTTTGTTTGGTTGTTTGTTGTTGTTGTTGTTTCTCTGGAAATGATAAATTTCACTCTCTATCTCTCTTTCTCCCTCCCTCCCTCTCTCTCTCTCTCTCTCTCTCTTTCTCTCTCTTTCTCTGCCTCTCTCTCTCTCTCTCTCTCTCTCTCTCTCTCTCTATTTCTCTACCGCTATCTTTTTATTTCATTCACAACTTCTCAGTTGTATTCGAGGCTGATACCGCCTCCCCCCCCCCACCCCCAGGAGAATCTCAGCGCTCCCAAATTTGATCAAGGCCACCGCCCCCCTACCCCTCCCCCGGACCGGTAGCGCCCACTTTAGGAAACAGTGGGTTAGTTCAACCATTCGTGATGCACTCAAAAAGACGATGAAAAAAAAAAAAAGGACAATTCGATGGCGTTCAAGCAGCTTTTGCTTATAACTGCGATTATTATATTGTACTGCGTGTTCAGAAGTGCTTCATATGATCCAGTTGGGTTGTGTCAAAAACGCGTTTATTATATAGTGTACGTTTCATCGTATTGTTTTTAGCCGAACAAAAGAATGGCATGAACCAGTCTGTCTGCATGCTTGCTGATTAGTACACCCAAGTGTCTTGGACAAAACAAAATCCATGAGTTGCTTCTGATAAGAGTTTTATCGAGGGATGTAGTCCATTCCTTGCCTACAATACTAATTTCCATTTTGAATCTCCTATCAGGTTATAGGCACTTCATTCGTAATGGCTTTATTAAATAAATAGCTTTGTGTGCCCCGCTGTCCTAAACTACTTTATTTCGAGATTCCGCAGGGTATCTGTTATTCGTCCTGTTGGCGTTCATCCGTGATTGGATCCATGAAATCTAAAGGCTTCTCAAACCTTTATATAACAGCCCGGACAGAGAGAGAGGGAGAGGGAGAGGGGGGGGGAGAGACGAATCAGACAGACAGACAGACAGACAGACAGACAGACAGACAGACAGACAGAAAGACAGACAGACGGACGGACGGACGGACGGACGGACGGACGGACGGACGGACGGACGGACGGACGGGCAGACAGACAGACAGACAGACAGACAGACAGACAGACAGACAGACAGACAGACAGACAGACAGACAGACAGACAGACAGACGGGTATGGATTTTAAAATATT
>CAJHNH020000317.1:67500-80000 GCA_905116865.2 Candidula unifasciata
GCTACAGTGGACATACCGATCAATACATTTAAGGCATTCAAAGTATATGCAAGATTATGATATCTTATAAGTCCCTCCTTTACGTTATAGCCACTCGTGTGCCCACCAATACCTCCTCTCTGGGCCACTTCCCTTCCACCATCTTCATTTGACAACATGCCAAGTCACGCGTAGGTAGAAATTCTGCATTTGAACTGTGTTAAGGAGAGTTTGAGAAACACCTTATGATAACGATAAGCAATTTTTATATTATCTTGTTTGTAACTATCATTATCAGTAGTATATAATGAGGTGTTTGGATTTTATTACTCCCTCGCAGTTTATCGCACATAGCAAACAATTCAGTAGGTCCGCCAAGCCTTACTGGGGCCACAAGAATATATTCGGTTTGTTAGCAGAGGTTCTAGGTGTCAGTGGTTGTCAGTGATGTGGTCAAGGTATGTGGTGCTAGAATTTACATTTAAAAATATGAAACTCGATAAGTGAGGTCAGTAAGGGTGTTTCTGGGGTCTGCGGATTCATTTTGTACTTTTTGACGTTCAGAATTAATTTTTCTAAAAATCGTTAACTTATGGAAAGGAGAACTGTTTCGTCTGCATATCTGACCCAACGTATAGGTTTGCTACCAATTGTGAGCGGATCGTAGCTGTCACAGGGCTATTTATAAACTACATTTTTCATAATATTTTCAGCATTTAGACCCTTTAATACGCTCAATTATCGATTTTTAAGGGAACAAATCTAGCAATAAATACCTTGATCACCACCATTGACCAGCAAGAAGATTTATCAAACAAACGAGCTTTTCCTAATATGAAATATCTCATCGTATTTTGATCTATACAAGTCATACATGCTTGCCATCTTTGCAGAGAAATCGCCGTCTTGCCAAAGCCTGTCACCTTGGCGGAACCATCTGAATACACTACTATATACACCCTCTAATCTACCATTTTAGCTCGTCATGTTGGCAGAGTCTTCCTCAAACCCTTTACTATAAACGAGTCTAGTACCACATACTCAAACCTTATTATTGATTTCCATTTTTAACTACATGAAAAGTCGTATATTTAAGACTCCAGAACTTCACCAGTTTCAGCAAATTACGTCCCCCCCCCCCCCCCACCCCCTTTTCCTAGTTATTCCTTTTGACCTATAGAAAGATTTTCTTTGAGAAAGGGGGGGGGGGGCGTAAAAGTCTGGCACCCACTACCAGGGCCTCGGGGTAACAAGACGATATTATTAATACTCAAGTTAATAAGCCGACAAAACGTCATCATGCCCGAGTCACCTGTATGCTACACTGCCATGGAGAAATATGATCTAAAAACCTCACTATATACTACTATTATCCGTTGGTGTCGCATGTTAATGAAGGTTCTCTAGTCTCAACATTCCTTTTATAGTTCGTGACTGCGGTATTGTAAAGCTGACTAGTATTACATTTTTGTATATATTAATAGTCATTCATGATATTTTTTAAAGATGGGAATCCTGTCTTGTTTTTTTTTTTTTTTAGTTACTACAGCTCAACTATTCTGATGAGCGCGGGATTTTCCAGTAAGCTGGCTATTTGGTTAGCCGTTGTGCCAACTACGATTAACTTCTTGGCAACATTCATTGGGCTATGGGCTGTAGAGTCTTTGGGTCGAAAGTTGGCCCTCGCTCTCAGTTTCCTGGGTGAGTTTTTGACACAAAATGTAGATCTGCATAAGGATTCAAAACACTTGTTTGCTGAGTTAGTTAGCTGCTTGGTTCGTTAGTTAATTACAGTCGGTTTCCGAAGTCCTGCCTAGCTTTACAAATCTATAACTCAGAAAGATGTTTGGCATGCAATCTTTTAATAATCATTAAAACTAACGTCTTCAGGCGATGTTGCTTGTTGTATTACAGGTTGTGAGCGCCTTTAACCGTATCGAAACATGCAGGACTGGACGTAAGCTACACTCTCTTGTGGGACATAGGCTGCACTTTTTCGTGGGACATAGGCTGCACTCTTTCGTGGGACATAGGCTGCACTTTTTCGTGGGACATAGGCTGCACTCTCTCGTGGGACATAGGCTGCACTTTTTCGTGGGACATAGGCTGCACTCTCTCGTGGGACATAGGCTGCGCTCTCTCATAGCACATAGGCTGCACTCTTTCGTAGGACATAGGCTGCGCTCTCTCATAGCACATAGGCTGCACTCTTTCGTAGGACATAGGCTGCACTCTCTCGTGGGACATAGGCTGCACTCTATCGTAGGACATAGGTTGCACTCTTTCGTGGGACCTAGGCTGCGCTCTTTCGTGGGACATAGGCTGCGCTCTCTCGTAGGACATAGGCTGCACTTTTTCGTAGGACATAGGCTGGACTCTCTAGTGGGACATATGAGGGTAGGGGCTAGGGCCAGTTCTGCCTGTTTCGTGACCGTTAAAATCGCTCACATCCTGTAATAGAAAACACGCGACATCGCTGGCTGGTGACAGCATCTAGTAAAATGCTGCCGGTCACTAAGCTTGAACATCCCCGCAACATAGCACAAGCCCTGCGACGCGGCAATTTATGAATGGATATGGAAGTCACTCTCTTTCTGGGCCCGAAAACGTGAGATGTGCCCAAAATCATGTACTTCTAAGATTCTTTAATGTAAACAAACATCTGGTTTTTATACTGCGTTTTTCTGCGTTATATGACAGACAGACACACACACACACAAGAAGAAAAAGTGTTGTACTATGGTATAAAAAGGTTTGTGTGGCAGAAACCACGGCGATGGAGATATGTAAGACCCGCTCCGGTTTAAAAACAAGGGGCGGGGGGAGGAGCTTTATTCAATATCTCTAAAGGCCGGTAATCGAGTTCCTCCTCTCCATAGCACACAGCCTGGGGAGTATTCTGAGATGCCCATGCATCCTTACTCCTTTCTCGGCCTGCCTTGTTTACTCCAAAGAAAAAGTAACGCCAACACGTTTGAAACAAAGCATGCGACAAAAGCTTTTGGATCAGAAAAGCCACCCTCTGAAGTAATCCTGTCTTCTACTTTTTCATCATGTTTTCAGAGTCCGTAACAATTACGACACGTGTATATATCTTTTTTTCTAATCACCGGAAAGCTGCAGTGAACGCCTCCACCTACATTCGCATGTTAGATGTTTGGTATCATATGCCAGACTGTCATGCACTAATGATTTTCCATTAGCTTTTTTTACGAAACTCCAGGCTCTTCTCCTCCCTCTCAATAGTATCATGAAGTTAACAGCCAACCCTACACGATGGACGAGTCGTGATGCCGACTTCCTAAAGCGGGCGGTCACATTTCAAACTTAAAACCGTCCGGAGGGGTATATAGTCCCTTAGATTGATATATACCTTTATCTGGTGAAATATTCATTTCTAGACCCTCTAGTTGCTTTAAGATATCTTCATTTTCAAACTTACAACTGTGGGCTGAGAATTTCTGGTGTTTAATTCAGATATTCCTGTAAGCCGGTTTACTCCTTGGGTGTGAATCCAGGTACTTCTTTCATAGAGACGCCGAGTTTAGATTTGAGCGGCATTCGTCAGCCTGATCTTCAAAGTGTCAAGACGTGTATACAGTCTATGAATAAAATTGGCGCATTCTAGAACCAGTTCTAGCTTTGAAGTATTCCTAAGCTTGGGTAAGTTGATTATAGTTTACGAGTACCATAATAAATGTCTTTTTAAAGTTGACCACTGCTGCAGAGAGGGAAGATTCAGCTGTGTAATCGCACAGAGTTGGGTCGTTCTTGCTGTCCAGAGATCAGGCTCCGAACATTAAACCTTTCCTGTGAAGACTAAATAGTTTTTGCTCCACACCATTTGTAAAGATATTAAACCCTACAAGTAATTATTCTCTGACTAGACAAACGACGTTTTGTGCCTCCTAGCAGAAAATATGGAATCTGGGTCATCGTTTTACAGTTAACTGCTGTGACGTCAGAGCTCGACGCTCTGTGTCAAAGGTGTGTTTGGCACGGAAATATCGGGTGTGGAGACATGATATATATATATATATATATATATATATATATATATATATATATATATATATATATATATATATAGGTACTAACGGGGTACAATGTATGTCTGCGGGTGCAGATGTGAGGGTGGAGAGAGAATGATCTATGTGTGGTAGTGTCTACCTATCTCCACTATATACCTTGTCTTATATCTGGTGTACTAATTTACAGACAGATAAATGAAGGGAGACATTGTCTCCTGTTCTTGAGAGTTACACTCTGAGGAATGGAGAAGGGTAGCAGAGTGTGGGGTGAGCTGATGTGTGATTAAAGTTGATTACTAATTCTGAGTTCTTTCCTGACAGGATGATACCTCCTTAGAGATAAGGCAGACGAATCACAGTCCAGCCAACAACCACCAACCCATACCATTCTAGCCACCAAGTACACCCAAAAGTCCTGTATATTGTTGCCACTACCTGAACATGGCAAGAGCTTGTTTGTGAGTTCCAGGACTGGTGGACAATTGCAGACACTTATGTCATCAATCCAGAGAAACAGTCTTCAAGAGCTTTGTTGGGCTCCTTTGCCGTTCTTGTGTCGGCACCAGTGAGACAGTCAGCGGGCACCACAGTCTTCAAGAGCTTTGTTGGGCTCTTATACAGTTCTTGTGTCCGCACCAGTGAGACAGTCAGCGGGCACCACAGTCTTCAAGAGCTTTGTTGGGCTCTTATGCAGTCCCTGTGTCATCACCTGTGAGACAGTCAGCCTGTACCAGACCAAATCGAGGCATGGCTACCTATTGAGTCATCCACAGTCAAATCACCATGGACTGAGGAGAGCAGGGGCCTACGAACTGGGATAAGTGATCTATTAATTACAATCAGGCTCTCTTCCCACAGCTCCTTGTGATTCCAATGATGAACTCATGTGAAATTCAAGAACTACATCTGGCTGCTTCAACATCTGGGTTGTGTCATTGATTCCTGAACTCCATTCACTGAACATTCTTGATGATTCATTGATGTATATATAATGTACTTATTACATGCAGAAATTTTCATGGCTGACTTGGGTGTCCATGTTTCACTATTCTAACTGTCTAGCTTTTATTTTTGTGTGAGTAATAAGTGTAATCTGTGTTAACATGGTTATGATAGTATTCTATCATAACCTGGGTGCTACCTTTTTATAGTAGTGGGGGTGTCCAGCCAAGTGTGCCTAGAATTATTATTTATTTTGTAGTGCCAAAGCTTGAGTTGCCCTACTCCTGAAATAAGTTGAGCGTATATTGGCCACGGGATATCCCTTAGACCAATACGAGCCAAAGACTCAACATTATTATTTCAGAGTGCTGTTGGTTCATAAGGTTAAATCCTTAAATCAGGCACGTGTCAGGAGCGGTATGTGACAAATATTATTATAGGTCTACCCATTATGCCTGTCGTCACTTATTGTGTTTGTATTTCAGCAATTGGAGGTGCCCTTCTGGTCCTAACTGCAGGGTTCCTACTCGCCCAGCTCAACTCTCCAGAAGCAAAGGCAACCAACGATGCACTAAGCATTGTGACCCTGTGCAACAAATACCCGTAAGACCTTTTAACATCATTCTATGCATTAAAGGCAGGTAGGAGTGTTGCTGTTTGATTTGTTAAACCATCACACAATCGAAAGCTTGGCTTATTGGGATGAAGTGGTCAATTTCCTTGTGTGTTACATTTCACTCATAGACTAACACAAATAGCATCCTTCCGCAGCTGGACACATGAATCTGGGCGGCTGTCATGGCTTTTTGTTTATTTGTATAGGTATTCATCCATTCTCGCTCAGATGGCGGCAGTTAGAGGGCTCAGATTGGAACCCAAGACCAAGATTAGGAAAGTCCACCTGCTGTTTTGCAGATTATGCTGCAATTATAACACACGCAGGGGAGCCACTGTCACAATTTGTTTGTTGCGTATCTTACAAGACTTTGCAGAAACCAACCCCAGCCTTCTTCGGCTGTTGTAGGCTAGCTGCCAAATCGCCTGCCTCTGAGATCGAACCAGGCACCTCGACATTACTAATTACTGATTTGAGAATCGACATCACAGCACATCGGGTATACCCACAGATGCATCTTTTCCCACAGCAAACAACGAAAGGTGTTGATGCTAAATGTTCCCGTAGAACACTGATTACACACACGCCAGAAAATCCGCTCTTTCACTCCCTCGCACTCCTGCATGCCCCGGACAATATGTCCACGCGATTCCCTGCAATGTTGGCGTACTGATGCATGGTACCCAGTCATGCCACATTAGTCCATTTCGAACCTTCAATGCCGACTGAGAATCTGGCACAATAATTCCTCTGGTAACTTTGTTTTCTGCTATCCACTTCAGAGCTGCAGTGATTGCCTCCACATCCACTCATACTTGAAGTTGTAGATTAAAAAAGGCTCCGTTTATATCTGCCACAATTTTTCCCTTTATTCTAGCTTAAAATTCCCAGCCACATCTTACATCCGATGAACAGAACCATCGGTGTACACTACTGCATCATCGAAATAGACCTCGATTGGTCCGAGCACCTAGTCTGAAAAAACATTTTCAGTCCCTGAAGCCACATTTGGTCGGAATTATGTCTGTCCGTGATGCTGCCAACTGCTAAAGTCTGATCTGATCAACGCCTGTCCGATGAATCAACCGACCATTTGTCATTTTGGCCGTGTTGGTAAGCGGTTAATTTGCTATCACGGCGACGATCACCATAACCTCAGTACCTGTTACAATTAACAGAACGTCTTGTCCGATCAGGGCAGCAGAAGTCGAGGCCTCCGAGTCATGACCTGAATCGGCCCGCCCGCGAAATAGTCTAGAGAGGTAAACAGGCCATGTGTTTTAAAGAGACACACCTACTGAAGATCGGTAGACTCCTCCTGTGTGTGCTCCCGTCTTGAAGGTTTTCTTATTGTATTATATATATATATATAAATACATACGTATGTATATGTGTCTGTGTTGAAAGTAGAATTTGAGCACTTATGACATAACACAGATGGTAGGAATCAGTTATTAAAGTCACAGTGATCTGACCATATCCATTCTTCATACAATTATAGACATATATTTCTTTTAGCCCAGTACACATGATTATAAGGGTAATTTCGTAATTTGTGTCCTACTTTCGTTACTACGGCTACTGCAGTTCCTGCTCCTGCTGCTACTGCTAATGCTGTTGCTGCTTTGACAAGCTCAAGTGATAAAATGCAAATATTAGGTCGAAGCATATAGTTTAGGAGTTACGATTGCGGCTTGTAATTCCGAAATACAAAGTTCGATTTAGCTCCAGGTGATTTAGCAGCAGACCACGTGCCGCAGTAGTTTGGCCTAAAAAAACTTGCCTAGTGAAGTAAAGTTAAACTTTACTGGGAAAGCAAAGCACACACTGAGCGATTAACACATGAGGACACAAAATGCAATGCGTAACTTTTCAGATCAGTTCACCCGAGTACAAATCCCAGAAACCCAGTTCAACCGTAAAGTTGTATTAGCGACCCTGAGGGTTGCAACGTAAGCTGAAGTAGTACGGACAGGGTCAATTAGTAAATTAAAGGACCCTTTTCTACCCTTTAAGGCGTACTGGGCATAAAGGGCTAGACCTATATTTTATAGGTCAATCAGCACTGTGTGTGTGATGTGGTCAACAGTTCCCTGGCTGCTTTTACCTCCCAGGACTCTATCTGGTATCCATTTAAGGCTGGGTCTACCTAGGAGTCAATTTTTTAAAAAGTCCCACTCCATCAGGACCTGAATCCACGGCCTTCGGATTCGCAGGCGAGCGTCTAGCTGGTTCACAACGGCGGCTCCCCAAGACAGGGTAAGACAGCTGAAACAGCCGAGCAACGCCACAAACAGTCAATAAATGCTAGAACTGGTCTGTTGCGTCCGGTAAGAGACACGCAACTTACTTAGCCCGCGCCGGAAGTCTTGCCTGATTTTGAAAATCTAACTGTGTAATCTGTGGAGTTTTGATATGGCTCAATTCACTGCGTCAGTTCTTGACATTTGACATATGCAACCTGTTAATAATCATGCCCAGGTGAGAATTATTGGTTAAAATAGAAAACAAATATCACTGTTTAATTACGCCTTACAGTGTTTATTGAAGAATCGACATCATAGCACTCAAGACATTCCTATGAGCGCTCTGTCTCCATCTTCGCGAGCAAACGCAGAGTTTCAATTCCGATGGTACTAGTAGCACTCTGATTGTTTATCCGTCTTACCTTTCCCCTGAGTGCTCATCGTCTACCAGATCCCCTGGTCACTGCTTGTAGTACCGCTCTCTTCCGACCATGATGATCCATCAGTGCTTCCGACCATGATGATCCATCAGTGCTTCCGACCCTTTCACTCGCTCCCAGAGAACCCTTACAACATCTAGCTTGCCGAGCATCAATTTACCACCAAGTTGTGCAGAACCAGCCAGTCTATCAGCCTGTTCATTTCCTAATACATCAGTATCTTCTGGGGGAAAATATCCAAAGGGTGCTAACTACAGTTGACCATTGAAGCGATGCTTTCCACTCTTGACACAGAATACCGGTCTCCATCTTTCTCAACATGCTTTGTCGGTTACAATCACGGCGTATGTGAACAGTTTATTCTCAAGCAAGCGGAAGGTTGCAATGAGTGCCTACACCTCAATTCTGAAACTAGATTTGTTGTCATATGTCAGGCTTTGTTGCGCTAAGTGACGTCCATTCACTCTCGCAAAAGAACTCCAATGAGCTTCGTCTGCGTCTCAACGCAGAACATTCTGAATAGATTATCACAAAACCTGGGCAAGAATTGTCGTGAATCATTTAGCGAATTTATGATTCTACTGGCCAGTTTCTGCACTCGCGGCCCAATGCGATCAGTTTGATCGATTCGTGTCTCCGCACCGTTCCCCTTCTCCCAAAGGCCCTTAACCACCTTTAGCTTTTTATGCCTGTTTATTTTCTAAGACACCGTTACGTCCTGGGGAAAATATCCAAAGGTCGCCTACCAAGCGACGTCCAATCACACACGTCGTAAGGACATGGGAAATCTAAGACCAGGTGCCCACGGTCGTGTTGATCCGTAGAAGAGTTTTCGAAATCTGTCTTTAAATTTGAGGGTACGACTTGTGAAGCCCACTCTTACTGTAAGAAAAACGTTTGGTGTAACGGTTCAACTGTAAGATGTGCCTACACTCCGTTTAATTCACCAAACACTTGATTCCCTACAGGACTTGCCACGAATGTATCAGCAATGGCCACTGTGGATACTGCTACAGGATCGTGAAAAGTGAGATTAAGGAAGGGTCATGTGTCAACTCCAGCGCAGAGGCAGCCTGGGCGATGTCTGGCAGATGTTCTAAGAATAACAGCACAAAGAAATTTATGGTCCCAGATATGTCTTATACTTATAATTTCTGCCCATCAGAATACGGATGGCTGGCTGTTCTAGGCATGGTTTTGTATGTGTTAGGGTTTGCCCCAGGTGAGTTTGTTTCATTTATCTATTGGTTTACGCCTAAGCTTTCAAGTTGGTACAGTGTATTTGGGGCACATATTTCCAAGCATTGAAACTGACTCACAAAGCATATTAATTAGAAAAGGAAGCAGGCGTGCTCCACGCAAAGTTGCAGGCATCCGCTTCTTTGAATATTTTTTTCCGGGAGATGAAGGATTTTTGGGGGAAATGAACATGCTGACACACTAACCGGTTCTGCATCAATGATGGACTTTATCCTGACAAGCTAGAGATGGTCAAGGCCTTTCGAGACCAAGCGAACAATGCGGAGGCACCAATAGATCATTATGGTCTGGAGATAATGGTACAGCTAGGAGTAACCAAGGAATGTGGTCGACACTCTACACTCAGAACAAAGGCAAGTCAGAAGTTTGATCAGACTGCAACCACAATGTGTTGTTTTCGACAGTGGTAGCTAGAGTCGACAGAGTATTGGATTTTGTTTGTACATATCCTATTATTTCAAATATTTTTATAGATGTTTTTGCTAGGGCTGTACCGAATATTCGCTTCGTATTCGCTTCGGGGCCGAATAGTAGACCTATTGACTATTCGGTATTCGACCGAATAGTTCCGGTCGGGCCGAATACGAGTAGTAGTTACCTTACATCCGTTTCTGCATATACGCCTTAATACTGACAACATGGAACGATTGGTTTTGTTTAAAGCTAATACAGCTTTCCAGCATTAACTAAGCTGTCAGTGACAGTTTCCAAGTTTAGTTACTTGTTATAATACTTTTGATTAATTTATAATACTTAGGATTCTTTCATTCCTAGTTATTGGTTACCACAAACTGACTGAAGGATGCAAAACATTAAATATTTTTAAATGTTTACTATTCTGTACGAATACTAACTAGACATGGAAAGAATATAAACTTCGGCCATATCCAAGTCGATAATATGAAAATCAAACGAACAGAAACATATAAGTACTTGGGTGCAAACTTCAACTGCTCCAACATGCTGACAGAAGAAATACAATCTAGAATTCAATCTAGAAATAAAGTATACTATGCCTTTCAAAATCTGATAAAGTCAAAGTGCTGTCTCGCAACACCAAGATCAAAACATATACAACGATGATAAGACCAGTCGTTTTATATGGCTCTGAAATTTGAAGCAGAAATAAAAGAGATGAGGCCTTATTACAGGTTTTCGAAAACAGTCTTACGACAAATCTTTGGACCAATCAAAGATGCTAACAGCCGGGATTGGAGAGTGAGAAGCAACAACGTAACACATAATCTGTTTAAATCACCATTGATCACTGGCTTCATGAGAGCTAACAGACTAAAATGGTTGGGGCATATTGAAAGAATGTCAGAAGACAGTGAAGTAAAAACTGTATACAACTGAGAGAGGAATGGGAGTAGACCACGATTCAGACAAAAAAGAAGTTCGAGAGATAATGTCCAGCCAGACCTGCAAACAACTGGTGTCACAAATTGTAAAGAGAAGGCCAGCCAGAGAGATGAATGGAGACGAGTGATATCTGCAACAGTAAACATCAAGGGCTCAGAATGCTAAAGAAGAAAATGACTATTCTGTGCTACTTTATGTGAAGTAAAAGTTCAGCGTACATTTGACATTATGAATGTGTGTGTGTGTGTGTGTGTGTGTGTGTGTGTGTGTTTAAGATATATTTTATATACTGTACACTATTCTTATTCGTATTCGTATTCGGCCGAATAGTTGGTCCCGTTCTTCTTATTCGGCCGAATAGTGAAAATCACTATTCGGTACAGCCCTAGTTTTTGCCAATGAGTAGATTATTATATAATTATCATGGTACTCTCAAAGTTTTAGTCTACAGCACAGTAGTGGGTATTTCCTGTCTTCTGTTAACGCCGAATGTTGTCCCCCAGTGTACCACCGGCTTCAGTCAGAGGTGCGTATTGGTGAATGATACCAGCCTTATCCCAGGAATGCAATCTGAAAATTATGCCAGAAAAGACCAGGTACTTGGCCTTGGTCGGTACCTGCTCTGGGAGGCCAGCTCCGACAGGCGGACAAACTAGCACTCCTCTTCTGATTTGGCAGCTTCTTCAACCGCTTTGCTCCAGATGTCTTCGTGTTACTTTCTTTTGGAGTAAAGAATGCTGAAGGAGAGAGGGACAGATTCTGTACTTTCTCTACAATATTGTCTTGGCTTTGTGCTAAGGAGAGGAAGATCTTCATTGCTGGACTTCACTGGTCTTGGGAGAGACGTGTATTGGGTGGGGGGGGGGGTGGGGGAATTCGTGGAAACAGGACGCCATTAGTCATATTGCATGGAGAGGCATAATTAGGAATGGAAAAGGAAAGAATGCCACAAAAAGTAATTGTAGAGAGGTCAGGATCTCCGCGTCTGAAAATAAACACGTTCAGTACGAGCAATGACAATTGGTCCGGAAACCCCAAGGTATGGTAATAAAATTCCGCCACAGTCACATCAGCCACCAAGTAGCGATTGTTCTATAAAATATAGATCTAGTTTTATACGCCCAATACAGTTGAAGGGGTGGAAAAGGGTCCTTATCTTTGCAATAGGTGATGAGGCCTAACGTCACACACCTGTCTTGTTTGCCGTCTCCACGCTCAGGTGCTGGACCAATGCCGTGGACCATTAACGCCGAGATCTATCCCCAGTGGGGCCGGAGCATCGCCAACTCACTGGCAGCTGTCACCAACTGGACCTGCAACGTCATCGTGTCCTATTTTTTCCTTACTCTGACCATGACAATTACAGCCTGGGGTAATGTGTGTGTGTGTGTTTCCATGTGTTGGTGTGTGCGTATATTTGCATTTTGGTTTGTGTGTGTCAGTGTGTATATATGTGTGTAAAGTATCAGCGGATGTTCGTTTATGTTAGTGTGTGTATACTGATTTGTTGTATGTGTAAACTTGTGAATGGGTATATGTATGTGTGTGTGTTGGCTACTTTGTATGAGTATGTGTACATCTTTTGAGGTGTGGATACTCTGTGACGCTGCATTGGCTATTTGCT
>CAJHNH020000317.1:85000-92500 GCA_905116865.2 Candidula unifasciata
ATGTGAGATTTAATGCGCCAGGGTGGGATTTGATGTGTTAAAGTGGTATTTAGTGCGTCAGGGTGGCATTTCATGTATTAAAGTAGGATTTAATGCGTCAGGGTGGAATTTGATGTGTTAAAGTGGGATTTAATGTGTCAGGGTGGCATTTGATTTGTTAAAATGAGATATAACCTGTCATTGTGGGATTTGATGTGTTAAAGTGCGATTTAATGCGTCAGGGTGGGATTTGATGTGGTAAAGTAGGTTTTAATGTGTCAGGGTGGGATTTGGTTTGTCAAATGTGCAGTGTGGTAGAATTCACGTGGAATTTCCTGTAAAGTATAACTAGATTTTTGTGTGAGATAATGTAGTTAGTATGAATGAATGAATCAAAAAAATAACATCAATGCACTCGGGACATTGACACACGTGCTCCGTCTCCTTTCTCAGTGGCCAACGAAGAGTCGACATGCTAATAGTACCAACGGCAACCTTATTACAAAACTCCGTATAGGTGGTTAGTAATATCAGTGTTGTGTGAAAGTGTATCATTAGTAACATGACTGATGTGTGTGACTGCACTTACAGAGATAAGAGGTGTGTCTGACAGTCTGACATTGCACAGTTGGTGATAAAATCAGTGGGTGTGATTGTATAAATATGTGCATGCATGTGACTGCATACAGAGCTTTGCGATAGCTTTTCTCAGTATGGTGCAGTCTTCGAAATGCCGCTATTCAAATTTCTAAACTGTATTTTGATTTTACTGTTTATGCCGCCCCCTTACAGTGCCGCCTGATACAGCCGGATCTCTGTATAATAGCACTGAACGGCCCTGATTGTACAACTAGTGATATGACAGGTTTTTTTGTGAGTGCCTGCATATATATATGTGTGTGTGTGTACGTGTGTGAGTGATTGCGTAACTAGTGTAATGACGGGTGTGATAAACCCAAGGTGAGTTTCTTGCTACCCAAATATCTAAAAACTGTCTTAGGCTGACCCGTCTACACTGGATAGGGGAAAGTGATTTGGGAAGTAAAGGCGATTCGTGTGAAACTTAACACATCACCCATTAAGCACCGAGTGAACTATACATAAATGGGTGCTTGCACCATATACAGTTGAAATCCACTATTTGTTCCTAAAATATTTTGTTTGACATTCGGCCGAAAAATCAATATTTGTCTCTCCTCCTGCGTGGCCGGCGAGTTATCCGATGATGAAAAAAAAAAAAAGAAGATAATGGGCCAGATCTAAGTGCTGCAATTAGGGATTGGCTGTACATGTGGACACAAACGTAGGGAATGCTGATGAAATGTCAGGACATGAATCATCAGATATGACATTGCCTGATGTCATAATGAAACGGATCGCTCCTTCAAAACAATAGCAATTGGTTTTTCTCTTAAATCCCCCAAAATAATTTTTTTTTAAAGTTATGTATGTTTGTAGGCCTATGTTTTATGTGTCACAACAGGCTGAGTAAAATTTCGTCATAATGCTAATGCAGCAACAAGGGCAGAAGTTAACATCTAACTAAAATATATTTGCAACAATTTTTGAGCGAAGCTGTTCTTTTTTCATGTAGGAAATTCAGGGCTAGGAACGTATTAAACCAGTTTTAGTTCATTTGTATGGGAAAAACTGTTTTGCTTTTCATACATTCTAATATTCGCCCTTCCCCCCGGGTACAGATGAATGACGAGCATTGGAGTTCAACTGTACTTACTTCACCACATAGCCAGGATAAGGTTTCTAGCAAAAGGTCCCTTTATGTGTCCCTTACACATGGTTTTCTTGTTTCTCCCCTCCTCCTTCTTCTTTAGCCTTCAGAGCCCTTGTGGTTCACTGACGCAGACATCGCCCGACTCCATTCATCTCTGTGACTGGTCTTATCTTTCCAGTTAGTGGAGTATTTGTAGGTCTGCCTGTACATGATCTCTCCACTTCCACACATAACATATTTAAACCAAAAGGATCAAGAGACTAGGCCCATGCTCCCATACATTCACAATATCAAAGAAGCTACATTTCGGGTACAAAGAAGCTACTTTTCGTATTCAAAGAAGCTACTTTTCGGGTTCAAAGAAGCTACTTTTCGGGTTCAAAGAAGCTACATTTTGGATGTCAAAGAAGCTAGTTTCTCTCTTTTAAGAAAACTACATTGTCTGTGTCGAAGAAGTTAGTTTTCATGTGTCAAAGAAGCCACTTTTCATGTGTCATAGAAGCTACTTTTCATGTGTTAAAAAAACTACTTTCCAGGTATCAAAGAGGCTACTCATGCAACAAAAAAAAGGCCAGTTTCCCTGGCCTAGTTTCATTGTGTCAAAGAGTCTCTTTTTTCAATGTCAAAGAAGTTATGTTTCCCTGCCTAAGAACCTAGTTTTCTGTGTTAAATAAACTAATTTTCCAATGACAAAGAAGCTTATTTGCCCGTGTCAAAGAAGCTAGTTTCCCTACGACAATGAAGCACTAGGACCTATTATCAAACAATGGGTGTCTGAAATATTCACTCACAAGCCATGCCTCTCAAACTGTCGGTTCAAACAACAGAACTCTTCCCTACACGCATACATCCACACATATGTAAACATGCATCCACTTACACAATGTAGACAGGCAGACACACATCTACCCACAAGTATGTACAAAAGTCTCTATGTTACATCCGAGTCTGCTTAAAATCGTGTGTTATATTTCGGCTCTGCGTTGTTCTCCTTATTGTCTGCTGGTGGGACCTCTACCTCATAGCCTAAGTTTTCAGATCCTCGTTTCTTTTTGCCCCTAAATAAATCCTCCACTTCTTCCAGAGTTTTATTTTTGGTCTCTGGGACAAAGATGATTGTGAAGAACATTCCAACTAAACAGATGCACCCAAACAGCCAAAACGCACCTGAAAGACAAAACAACAGCATCATTTATTTATTTTAAATTTAGTATTTGAACAATAAATTAAAATTGATTTTTTTTTTTCAATTAAAAGAAGGATGGCCATAGCAATGCAAAGATTAAACAGCCATAAAAGTCTATGGTTAAGCTCCAGCAAGGAGAAAAACTGAACTGTTGAAAGCATGCATCTTCATTGTAGCAACATAGGGATGTGAGTCGTGGATTATCTCCCAGTCCTTAAGAAAGAGAATAGGGGCTTTTGAGTTGAAATGCTATTGAAGGATTCTCAAAATATCTTGGACGAAAAAGAGGAGAAATATTGACATATTGAAAGATCTGAACATCGAGGAAGATTGGCTAATAAACAGTATCCTGTCATGGAAGCTGAAATATTTTAGTCATATCAAGCGCCACGACGGGTTGGGAAAAAAATAGCAGAAGACATGGTACCAGTAAGGAGGGGCAGAGGCCGACCGACACGAAGATGGGCACAGGATATACGGGAGAGCTGGCGAGAGACCGAGTTTCTTTGACGCAGACCGTGATGAGAGCGACGTTCTGCAAAGGACCTACTACATGATGATAATGATTAAAACAATACGGACCAAGTAGTGAAAACCAGGGTTTTTTTTTTTCAAGTTGTTTTAGAAAGGATGCAAACTAGACTAGATACGACTGCACCAGAACTGAAGAGATTAGAAGCACTGTGGGAACAATATACATTGTTAAACTGAGAAACAAAGATTGAAATGGTTCGGCCACCAGGTGATAATGACTCTATGCATGCTGACAACACACACACTCACGCGCCCACGCGTACGCACATGCACACACACACACACACACACACGCGCACACACACACACACACACACAAACTAGAAAGTAAAAGATCCTCTTAACGTTATTCATTCATCTGCAATTTTGAAAAATTCAGGTTGCGGAGAGGCATTATCGCCCACGCCAGTTAGCAAGGCACTGGATGATAATTGTAACTAGTTTACCTCATAGGCTAAGACAGGTCTGTAAACCTACAGAATATTTAACCCTCTACACAAAGATTCACAAGAAGACAATAGAAACAAATAGTATGAGAAGATGTGTTCATGCAGTTGGCATTTTGCCGTATTTCCAGATGATAGTGTTATATAGAGAGGCGTGGGAGTCACAGGTCGGGGAACGAAGTTCTTCCCCTCCACAGCTCAGAGCCTATATAGTACTGTACAGACCATGTGTTGCCCTCGCAGCATGTGCCCCTGCTCGGCCTAGTTCGAAAGAAAGGCTTCACCACTAGTTTGGAACCAGTCGTATCCGTGGCACATTGGTCAAGCCGTTTGCCTCGCACTCTGAAAGTCATGGATCATCTTCTTTGCTTCGCCGTTTGGTTCACGAGTGCAGTTTTCACAGAGATTCGTGCGTATCGTCGCCGAGCTATAGGGTTCGTGCTATGTGTGGCTCTCTGGGCAGGCGGCTAGCCGGTCTGCGGAGAGAGAGACCGAGCCATATAGGAACAAACATGATGCAATGAAGTCAGTCCTCTTGACTTCGGTGTTAGTTTAGAATTAGGCATGTTGCAGAAGCTGCCAGATCAGCTCTCAACCAAGAGCCTTCTACGGTCTACAATAACCAGGGCCGTGCTCTTCCATGGTACAAAGAGGCGGAACCCTAGGGGCGGAATAAACAGCGAAATCAATATATAGTCTGGATATTTGATCTGACATCTAAAAGGGGCGTCATTTCGAAGACTTGCATCGTACTGAGAAAATATACCGCACGGGACTGATCATAAGATTACATTTCCCCTCCCTCTACCAGAAGCCGCAGGCATAATGTGGAATATCAGGTTTAGTATACTACTCTGTAGATTTTCCCAATATTATTTCCTATACAGGTTTGGTCTGGTTCAATAGCTCAACATCATAGCACAGAAGTGCTCCGTTCTACGTCTAATTCAAGCCTGAGTCCGAAGGATCTCAGCGCAGTGCACCCAAATGCTTTGACTAGATTTTTAACTCAAAAGTTTTGCCTGGGCTGCACGGCTACTTTTCAATTTCCAACTGCTGCGGTTTTTTTTTTTTTTATAGGCAACAATACACACAGCATCCGATCTTATTACCCAGAGAGCAGGGGAATTACTAGAAGTCCAGGGGGTGGGGGGGGGGGGGGGGGGGGGTCTCACCCTTCATCGGGACCTGAACCTGGGACATACATACAGGTATACAAAAACAAATGGTGGCTCAACTCACCGTATTTTGTGATGGCTTCTGTCAGTGTCAAGAAAAACAACGAGACCAGTAAATTAAAAATCCAGTTACATCCGGTGGCGATGGAGTTCCCTGTGCTTCTGGCCCACATGGGATAGATCTCTGAGTTGATGGTCCATGGCATTGGGCCTAAACCTGGAATGGTTTTACAATGCAGCTGTGTTATATTTCCCTGTTACCACACGTGATGTGACATTCTAGGAATTTATCATGTATATGATTATGGTCAGGTAATAGCAGCGCAAAGCATGTCACAAGGAATGGTTTTTAACAGCACACTGAGTAATAGTTTCTTATAGTTCATCAAAGCTTCTTCTTCTTCTTCCTCTTCTTTTTCTTCTTCTTCTTCTTCTTCTTCTTCTTCTTCTTCTCTTCTTCTTCTTCTTCTTCTTCTTCTTCTTCTTCTTCTTCTTCTTCTTCGTCTTCCTCCGCCTTCTCCTCCTCCTTCTCCTCTTCTTCTTCTTTTTGTACACTACGTTTTGTTTTCTTTAGCACTCTGAGCCTTTATATGGATAGCTGCAAATATCTAAACGAGACATACTGACCGTGTTGCGAGATTTTGATATAACAACAGGCAGAGAACATCTTATAAAACTGGTGTTGCCACCTTTTCGGTCTTTTTAGATGATAATGTTAATTTGTGCTACACAAAGGCATGGAAATCAGCCCATGGCGATGGCGAATGTGACTAGAAAGACCAGCTCATGTTAAGAAAAGTATTCCACAATTAGAGCACGGGATTTCAGGACCACTGTTGCCACTTCTTGTGGTCACTGTACTTGTGTTCACTGAACTTGTGGTTACTGTACTTGTGGTCACTGTACTTGTGGTCACTGTACTTGTGGTCACTGTTCTTGTGCTCACTGTACTTAGTTGCTAGCCTATCTGGAATCACTGCTCCCCTTTAAAAAACTGTGGCAGGCATAAAAAGCTTACATACAAAGTCCATGATGTGTACACTTGATCTGCGTCTACCACCTCATGAACTGTTAATGTTTACTGGTCGAAAGTGTGGTAAAAATCTGCTTCAAAAGAGCTTGCTACACAACCTAATGGGCTTGAGTTCGACTCCATGAGTATAATTTGTCTAATTAGCTCAAAGGTCGATCAGCCTTGAGATGTGAACATGAAATTGTGTTTGAATTAAAGAAGAGATCGGCATGCTGTTGACCACGTCACCAATAGGGCTTCATTGATCTCATTTGTGTGTGTGTGTATGTGTGTGATAAAATGTGTGTGTGTGTGTGGATAGAATGTGTGTATAGCACTATATGCCATATTGGCAAATGGCGTCTCTGTACTTTAATTCGTCTCTCTCTCTCTTTCTCTCTCTCTCTCTCTCTCTCTCTCTCTCTCTCTCTCTCTCTCTCTCTCTCTCTCTCTTTCTCTCTCTATTTCTCTCTCTCTGTCTCTCCCTCCCTCCCCAAATCACGAGTATTTGATATGATCAAATCATTGGTTTCCAGGCACCATACTGCAACGCAAGCTTCTCATGTGGGTTCCGGGGTCCCATTGTAGAGGGGAAAAAGGAACAGACCCACTTCCTGTTCAAAACCATGTCGTATGAGTCGACTAATTTGGAGCTTCTTTCGAAGTCGAAGTACATCTGAAGGGGGAGAAAGGAACCAACAGTCTACATGCAAATGACGCAGACTTGTGAAACTGATGTACAGAACTAGAGTCCAGAAGTAGACGAATAACCAGAACTTTTCCGCCGGAGTTTACAGCCGGCGAAAGCGAAGAAGAAGAGGACTAATTCAGAAGAACTTTTGTTAGATGGCCAGATCCTAGGGAGTGGCATGAGAACGGTCAGACGAGGTTTAGAATGGTTTGTTGGAATAAAGATGCCCTTACTGCCCAATCTTCTTTGATATGGGCTGTGACAACATGCTTCTATACAGACAATTAGTGCTTTTAAAACGTTGATTGACAGTATTCTTTATTTTTCCTGTAAAATCTAAATCAAAGCCTCTTTTTATTGCAACTTTACCGAGAACGAAACAATTCGGTGTTTTGCCTTGGTATACTGCCACTGTAAAATTGCCTTTATACAAACAGCCAAAACACTTTTATTAATCTTCTTATTCATGATATTTCGGGTAATTGTAGGGCAATAGAGTTATAAACTCGAGGGTTTTAGAACCACATAGCTAGGCCATTGGCTGCAAACTGTGCAGGTATAAGTTAAAAAAAAAATTATGGGTGAAATATGTCTACCACCTTACTTACGATTCTATGTGTATCTAAAGAATGGCAGCTGAGCATTCTAATCACGTTCTATACAGAAACATTGTAAATAATAATAATAATAATAATAATAATGTGTATGCATATCCTTGGGAGCCGCCGTGGTTTAGTGGTTA
>CAJHNH020000317.1:105000-109239 GCA_905116865.2 Candidula unifasciata
CTGCTCCTCCCGTCCTTTGACCACTAACCAACGAGGAGACTCCGGGAGGTACAGGAAGCCGATGAACTGAATGATAGCGGGCACGCCAGCCAAAGCCAGCATATACCTGTGGGATATGGTTGGATGCATGTATTCATGTACACATTTATGGGCTCTGATTGTCTTGTCTTCAGCTTTTCCTTTTCTTTTTTTTTTATTTCCTTACTCTTTTCTCCTCCCCCTCCACATCTAACTTCTTCTTTGCCTTCATTTCTTATTTGTTTCCTTTTTTCCTTTTCATTGTCCTGCATCTTCTTTCTTCTTCTTTCTTCTTCTTCTTCCTCTTCTTCTTCTTCTTCTTCTTCTTCTTCTTCTTCTTCTTCTTCTTCTTCTTCTTCTTCTTCTTCTTCTTCTTCTTCTTCTTCTTCTTATTTTTCTTCTTCTTCTTCTTCTTCTTCTTCTTCTTTTTCTTCTGCTTCTTCATCTTTTACTTCTTCTTCTTCTTCTTCTTCTTCTTCTTCTTCTTCTTCTTCTTCTTCTTCTTCTTCTTCTCTTCTTCTTCTTCTTCTTCTTCTTCTTCTTCTTCTTCTTCTTCTTCTTCTTCTTCTTCTTCTTCTTCTTCTTCTCTTCTTCTTCTTCTTCTTCTTCTTCTTCTTCTTCTTCTTCTTTTCTTCTTCTATTCTTTTTCTTCTTCTTCTTTCTTCATCTATCTTTCTTTCTTTCTTTCTTTCTTTCTTTCTTTCTTCTTTCTTCTTTTCTTTCTTTCTTTTTCTTTCTTTCTTTCTTTCTTTCTTTCTTTCTTTCTTTCTTTCTTTCTTTCTTTCTTTCTTTCTTTCTTTCTTTCTTTCTTTCTTTCTTTCTTTCTTGCTTGCTTGCTTGCTTGCTTGCTTTGCTTGCTTGCTTGCTTGCTTGCTTGCTTGCTTGCTTTGCTTTCTTTCTTTCTTTCTTTCTTCTTTCTTTCTTTCTTTTCTTTCTTTCTTCTTTCTTTCTTTCTTTTTCTTTCTTTCTTTTTCTTTCTTTCTTTCTTTCTTTCTTTCTTTCTTTCTTTCTTTCTTTCTTTCTTTCTTTCTTTCTTTCTTTCTTTCTTTCTTTCTTTCTTTCTTTCTTTCTTTCTTTCTTTCTTTCTTTCTCTCACTCTCCACCTCTTCTCTTCCTCATCTCTCTCTCTCTCTCTCTCTCTCTCTCTCTCTCTCTCTAAAACAAGACGAATATAGGCTACCTCCAACCGTCCTCCTTCATCGTGCTGAAGGCGCCAGCGATAATACTGGAGATGAGGATACCAATGGTGATAAATAACTGGTTCAAGGTCACCAGACGACCACGAATGGCTGGGGGCGCAGCTTCCGCCACGTACACAGGGACTGTCATGGATGCGAACCCTGGACATTAGAAACAGTGTATGATACATTCGCTTCAGTGGTTAATACTAGGGTGTGTACGGCTCTTAGAATAGTCGTAGTAGTAGTTGCGGTGGTAGTAGTAGTAGCTGCAGCAGTAGTAGTAGCAGCAGCATAAGTGGTGGTGGTGGTTGTGGTGGTAGAATGATAGTAGTAGTAGTAGTAGTAGTAGTAGTAGTAGTAGTAGTAGTAGTAGTAGTAGTAGTAGTAGTAGTAGTAGTAGTAGTAGTAGTAGTAGTAGTAGTAGTAGTAGTAGTAGTAGTAGTAGTAGTAGTAGTAGTAGTAGTAGTAGTAGTAGTACTATTAGTAGTGGTAGTAGAAGTAGTAGTAGAATCAGATGCAGTAGCTATAGCAGCAGTAGAATTTCTTGTAGTTTAACAGTAATAATAGAAATAATAATTGAAATAGTGGTGGTAGTAGTAGTATGGTATCATCATCATCGTGAACATTATAATTATCATCAATAGCAGTAGCAGTAATAGTAGCCTAGTGGTAGCGGCAGTTGTTGCTGTTAATGACATTGTTTTATTTACAGACATTCTAATGACAATGTGGTAATAAAATTATAAGTAAATTCGTTCAGAGAAAAAAAAAGTTTTTATTTAATGTATTGACAGTTGCAGAATCATTAAAGGTGGGAGCATGTGAGGCCTTGTACTAAGGCTGTCGTAAGAAGCGATTGATGAAGGACTTGCTTAAAACGATACGTTGGGCAAAATATATCCTAGTCTAGATCTAACGCTTTACACAACCGACCTAAACAGAAAGGGCGAACGCTGAAGAAAGAGGATGAGAGGAAGAAGAAAAAGAAGATGATGCTGATTGTTTGTTCGTTTATACAACGTATCAACATCATGGCACAAGGGTAGTAACCCATAAGTGTTCCGTTCACTTCCAACTCAAGCCTTATCCTAAAGAATCTCAGCGCAGTGCACGAACTCTGTAGCGCCGACGAGGATCCTGAAATACGTTGGGTAGATTTCTAACTCAAGATTTTTCCTGGGCAGTGCCGTTAGGCTACTCTTTTCGATTTCCAACTGCCAGGGGGGTTTTTGCGTGCACAATAATGCACACAGGCGTCCATCTTACTACCCAGAGACGAGGGGAAATAACTAAGTACACGTGAAAAAATGCATAGCCTTCACTGGGGCCTGAAGCCGGGACCTCTAGCACTCGATGCCAACGCCATACATCGAGATCACTCAGTTTCCCCCCCCCCCCCCCGCAATGATGATGATGATTATGATGATGGTGGTGGTGGTGGTGGTAATGATAATGATGATCTTAGAAAGCCCGCTAAACACAAACTTACCAATTCCAATACCCACAATGACACGACCGATCAGCAGCATCTCTTTGCTCTGTGCCGCACCCATAACCACGGCGCCCACCACGAAGACAACAGAGGCGATCATGATGGTGATCTGGGGGTTGAACAGGGAACAGCTGTGAGGTTAACACGCCCGAAACTGGGTAGCTCAGGTCGTGAAATGATAGCCATTACACATCGGTCTGTAAGGCTGATAACCTGTCTTACCTGTAATCTGCACAAAATTCAAACGTGGACTCGCCCAGAAATATATAGTCCCTTATATCTATATATATAGGCCTGTATTGGACAACATTATTATGTCTGCCTTTTCTGGTTACTTTAACTAAATTCCACTTTTAAATGTATATCTCTTAGAGATATATTAAGGGAGTTATTTGAGGTTTCTTGGAAACCGATTTACTCCTTGCCCCAGTATACAAGGGACTTCTTTTGTACCAACGCCTGAAGTGTCTAAGTGACGCTATTCTCCTTGCCAGCTTCTCAAGAGTCCAGATGTGTTAATCTGTGCCTGTATAAATTTCACTTTTCAAAGCAATTTGGAATGTCTCAGTTTTTACATATGCTTGGGTAAGTTAATTATAGTTTACGAGTACCTAGAATGATGTCTGTAAAGTAGTCACTGCTGTAGAGAAATCAGTATCGGCTGTGTTATCTCACTTAGTTCGACCGTTCTTGATCGCTAGAGAAGCGGATTCGAACGTAGATCTTCCACTGTACAGACTAAATAGCTTATGCCCTCAATAAACCACCCATACTGATAAAACGTAATACCCTTTACAATTGTGTACGGTTTAAACTAATTAAAGAATCTGTACATACGGAATGGGGACAGAATTGGGTCAGGGCTGTGTTAATCAAAGTATGTGTGTGTTTGACCCAGATCAATGAGTGCTGGGGCGGTTGGGAAAGCTAGTGAATGCAGGTACTGACAGTAAATATTGGTGTCTGTGTGCAGAGTGAGGGGGAGAGGGAGAGTGATATATGTGTTAGACCACTTTATCTATCTCCACTGTATATCTGACTTGTCTTCTCTTGCACTAAACAGACAGATAAATATAGGAGACTTATGTCTTTTGGTCTGGAGAGGCAATCTGAGGAATGAAACAGGAGAGCAGGGAGGAGTCAGCAGATGGGAGTTGATGACTGATGCTTGCTCTGTCTTTCCTGTCAAGATGTTACCCTCTTGGTGATGACTAATGTTGAGTTATTTTCTTGACAGGATGTATATTTTCTGAAGAGCTGGCAGAAGATTCACAGTCCAACCAACATCAACCAACCATCAAACCACCAGAAACAACTTGTTACCCACCAGCTAACACCTGTGAAGGTTCCTGACATCTCCAACATGTGGGAGATGGTACCTCAAACAGCTACCAGTGCTAGAGCTTAATGTGGCTCAAAGACATTGTGTGTCCTTACTGGTGATAGAGACTTGCTAAATACCGGTACAGTTGCTGTGTCCTATATAGTGAAGTACTCTTACTACTTGATCCAGTGGAGCAGAATTTCCCAGAGTCAAAGACAGTCGAA